>LQRL01178623.1:2251-13697 GCA_001703475.1 Hydroides elegans | reverse complement strand
TATCAATTGAAGTTTTATCACCCTTTTTGAATAACATTGTGATCCTTGACTTTTTCCATTGGGTTGGGATAAATGCATGCCTTCTAACTAAATTAAACAGCATAACTAAACTAGGCAGTAGGGCTTCTTTTCCATGTTTAATAAATTCATTCCAAATGCCATCTTCACCAGCAGATTTTCCTGTTTTCAGTTCATTAATGTCCAATAAAATTTCTTCTGCTTTAATTTTGTTTTCCATGAAATCGGAGAGTGGTTTTTCAATCTCTTCTTGTTGGTCTGGAATATTTGTGTATCCGTGTTCCATATTTATCTGATCTATTCGTTCTTTCTCTAAATTACACTTTTTATTAGACTCTGTTGGCATCTCATTCAATTTTCTCATATGATCGGTAAGTATTTTTCCTGCTTCATCCCCCTGTTTGATTTCGCCATTTATATCCTTTAATCCTTGTTGTACGGGCTAGAACTTTTGAACGGAACGGTTGGAGACCGTACAGGGGTGGACATAATATGAACCGAACAATTTATAGCGCTGACTTTTTTTAGGCCCCAACCCAAAAGTTGGGGGCCTCTAGAGTCGGGGTGTCCGTCCGTCTGTCCGTCCGTCTGTCTGTCCGTCTGTCATCGCTTTCTTGTACGGGATAGAACTTTTGAACGGAAGGTCATAGAGACTTGGTTATAGGCTCAAATGAAAGGTCTTGGTCCGTAGATGTGCCTTTTGACCATTTCGGTCAAAAACACCCGACCGGAAGTTGTCAAATTGGTCAAAATAGACCAAAATAGCGGTTTTTCAAGACTTGAGCTAGTACGGGCTAGAACTTTGGAACGGAAGGTCATAGAGACATGGTTATAGGCTCAAATGAAAGGTCAAAAACACCCGACCGGAAGTTGTCAAATTGACCAAAATAGCGGTTTTTATTTTCAAAAACATTGGCATATGCGAGA
Organism: Hydroides elegans; assembly: GCA_001703475.1. Taxonomy (NCBI): domain Eukaryota; kingdom Metazoa; phylum Annelida; class Polychaeta; order Sabellida; family Serpulidae; genus Hydroides; species Hydroides elegans. The sequence goes on along the minus strand of LQRL01178623.1, from coordinate 12,752 downwards.
TAGTCAATACCCCTTCGAATCGGGGGGCGGTTGGGGCCTTTTCGTGTTTCACAAATACTTCCTTGTTTATCGTCAAATTTCTTTCGTACCGTGAAATATTTTTGGTTTTAAAGTAGACACATTAATAATTATAATATTCACTATATGTATATTTTGATTATATATATTTATAAATAAACGATTTAACCAACTAAAGAAATTCGATTACCTAAAATGCGGCGCTCATATTTTGTCCAGTTCAAATAATGCTCACCCGTGTATTCGCTGAGTCCGTTTGTCTATCAATGTTAGTCTAACTTTTAAGATTGCTTGTGCGGGCCAGACCTTTTTAGAGGAAAGTAACTGCGACTTGGTTATACATATTCTCAAATGAAAGCTATCAATGTGTAGATGTTTCTTACAATTTTTCGATCGAATTCGGCAAAAATATTTAAAATAACGATTTATTTTTCGAAACAGAGTTTGTATAGACAATAACTTCAAATGGATTGTAGAGATGTGGTATGTGACATGGAAAGCTCTTGATGTGCAGATCATGTGTGTTCTGAGTATTTTGGCCGAATCTGCTCAATTTCCGATGGCGAATTTAGCCAACAATTCCAAAAATAGCGATGTTCATATATGAATGAGCCTGTTCCGGATATAGCTTTTTTCGTAGAGGCTTGTGGATATGTTCAAAAGAAAGCACGCGATCTTTAGATATTTCTTTAAGTAATAAGACAGAAATGTTTCAGCCAGAAGTGAATTTAAATGGGCGAAATATGTATATTATCACCCGAAATATCCTATTCGAAGGGGACGAGGGATAGAATGTTTGGTGTTTTGCAAATAAAAAAAAACACTGCCTGTGCAATTGGTCGTCATTCAGCGTAATAATTGAATATGATAATTAGCCAATCTGAAAAACGATTCAACTCGAAATTCTATGAAGAGCACATTTTAAACCATGTAAATTGTTTATCATGATATATTTTTATATGATATATTATAACAAATGGTCCTGAAAATACATGTATACATCAGGTTAGATTAAAAATTGGTCCATAGTTGTCATAGTCATGCTACTGAAAGGATAAATCAATATAAGAATTTAGATTCAGAGATTAAATACGCATAGGCATTTTGATAATAATTATCATAATGATAAAAAAGGCATATCAAAGGTTTTCACTCTTTCTTCAAAAACATGTACAATATAAAAAATATGGCAGTTATCGAAGTATGATATATTATTGATATTTTTCTTGTAATGGAAAGGTTTTGAACTTTAATCCTTCTTTTTAGCACACCCTATTTACGGGTTTTAATTAACAAAAACATTGTGTGATTCCATATTCCATTAACATAATGTTTGTATTTAGCCGGGATAGATATAGGTATTAACTTTTTTTAAAAAATGGAACCTCGATTTCAATTTGTGTCTATGTTGAAAAAACATAACATTATTGGATGAATTCAATATCAACAATTCACACAGTTTCCGATTAAAACCCAATTTCTTTTGAATCAGAAATTTCAGCGAGCTCATCCAAAATTATAGAATTAAATTTGTTAGTTGAGGCATGTTACGCACTGTTGATAATAAACTGTAGATAATGAGTTTCAATGTTTGATGTTTATAACTTTGAGTTTGTAATAAATTTATATGAATCAACCTTGATATTTTAAAAAGTCAATTTGTGAGTCGATTTTATATTAATTCATTCATAACCTTATAAAATTCAGTCCATTCGCTAAAATCAAAATATATTTCACGATCGTTAAATGTTACTTTCCTTTTTTTTCAGATGCTCACTAGATGCATTTTTAATTAAAACATAGGCATCAGAGATGCAAAGCCCCCAGCCTAGGCAAAACATTCTTTGACACGAATATTTGTCAATAAAATAATGCAGGTCAAAAGAAATATCTTTCTCACCACGACTTTCTTACAACGTCTTTCTCACAACATCTTTCTCACAACGTCTTTTTCACACCGTTGCCTTTACATATTCGTCCACACAACGTAGTCCTCACAACGTCACAATATGCGCGTAATCATTCTTTGCTGTACAAATGCCCCAATATATCTCAAATTCGTCTAAGTTCCGTACCATGTTGTTTCGACATTTTGTGATCGATCAAACTGAAACGTTGCACATCTGCAATATATATTCATTCACTGTATGAAGTTCCAGAACCCTAGGACAGAGACTTCATACCAAAGTGCCGCGGACAAAGTGTTGTATACATTTATCAAAATATCTCAAATTCTCAAAAGTTCAAACCCCCGTAATTTCGACATTTTATCGTCGATCAAACTGAAACCTCGACGTTAACCATCTACAATATATTTTCAATTTTTGTGTGAAGTTTCAGAACCCTAGGACATAGGCTTCATACCAAAATACCGCGGACAAAGTATTGTATAAATATCCCAAAATATCTCAAATTCGTTTACGTTCAAACCCCCGTAATTTCGACAATTTTTAGTCGATCAAACTGAAATCTCGACGTTGCACATCTACAATATATATTCTTTCACTGTGTGAACTCTGTGTGAACAGACGGACGGACGGACGGACGGACAGATGGACGGACGGACAGACGGACGGACGGACGGAATGGGGGATAGCAATAGCCCTCAGCCAAATTGGTTGGCTGGGGGCTAAAAACGACATCAATTTAAGATATTTATGTGTTAAAAGGTTATCACAGACACTCTTATTTTTTAAACATAGATATTTTTCTACTTAGACCAGGTATCCTGACCTGAAGCCATATTGTCTTAGCCAAACCCTTTCTGTTGCACATATAACTTCATCGTGAATATCAAGATAGCAATGCACATGTCATAGTAATATGTGACTTGGATATTACTTGCGACTCGTCATCTCATCAGCTACATAGAGGCGCTTACATAAAAATATCGTGCATGAACATTGTATGTTAACCATCCATTATAATATGTAACATTGTCTTATAATCTTCGTCATGTTATCTCAGTTGTCTGGTATGGTTAGACTTTATAAGAGCTGGGGGCGTAATCAAAGTCAATCACACTTGTTATGTAGCTTCTTGTCCGATAAGTAGATCTGCTGTTCATGTCAACATTTTAAGGGGAATATGAACATGCGCCAGCGCTGAATAGCAACTAAAACTGTGGTTATGAATACAGGACCATATGTAATTATCATCAAAGGACAAAGTGCATTCATTAAACAGCTGTTTCATATGAAAAACTAACCCATGGAGGAAACAACGATAAAACTATTCTTTGTTTCAGTTTGCAATTAAATTTATGTTTCTTATATTTTTATGTTTAGGTGCTGATCAGAATTGACATATGCATATACATTTTTTTGCACGGATATTGACGTATAGAAACTTAAACTGATATGTAAATGACTTCAAACAAACTCAATGATAGAGGCGTTTCAGTCACGAGTTGGTAGTTTCAATTTCGATGTGGATATTATCAGATATATTTATTTCAGTATAGCACCATTGATCGATTTGGATATTCATAATATAGGAGTATTCAGAATATCGCAATCTCGCAATCTGTAAGGATCTGTAAGATTTTAAAAATATATTTATAGGGCCATCTTTATAACATTAATGAAGAACAAGAAGATATTTTAAAATAATTATTGTCAGAGAAAGGGCCGCTTAATGAACAAGAAAAAATGGAATGGGCTTACGCTTGTCTGATTTTTCTCATTAATGGATTATCATTTTATCTTCAATAATTGCACTTAATTGGTTGGCTCTCCCTTTTTATCCCCCGCCTCCCCCGTCTGTCTGTCCGTCCGTCCGTCGCAAGATTATTTTTGAAATTTTCGAAAAAATGTAATTTTGGCGATTTTTGAAGGTTCGGACTTAGTCGTTTTCCGTGATAGTTTTGTCCAGGCGATTTCTCAGTTACTGTTCACTGTAGGTGGATGAAACACCACAGCTGGATAGAATATATACCAAAGTTGTGCCTCGCAAGGTTATTTTTGAAATTTTCGAAAAAATGTAATTTTGGCGATTTTTTTAAGTTTCGGAGTTTTCCGTTAAAAGCAATGTCGTCCACATGTGTGCTCCCCGTATTGGGCTTGAACTCGCGCCGTCTAGTCAGTGCTATTGTCAACTCGTTCTAGCCGTGAGTCAACCACTATATCCATTCGGCCACGCCGGGATAATGTACACTACCAATGATATCTCAACTTTATTGAGGCTATTTTGGCAATATTTTTATGTGAAAGTAAATGTACTCCATATCGAATTATCCGAAAAACGGAATTGTTGTGGTTTTTGTTTGGGTAGGCATATTAGACCAATGAAACCCTACCCAATGCAAGCTATTTGACGATTGATATCATTTTTCCTCCATGCAATTGAAGTTTTAATTTTTCTGGCAAGCCATCAATAGTTACTAATATAATCACATGCTTACGTTTGGTCGTCTTGTAAGATTTTGTCTTACGTTTGAGGAGAAGGACGTTGCAGTTTTAACATCTTGACACCTTTTCGATTTCGCAAAAGAAATACATTTTAAACAGTTTGTATAGAAAAAAAAGGAGTAGCTTCCCGTATGGCCAGGTGCTGCTCCCCGTGTGACGAGGTCCAAAGTCGGGGCGGGTGATATGCAATCCACGATTGTCTTGTTCTCTTGGAAGGTACTGGGCCGGAACATTTAAGTTCCTGCTTTGAACCTTTCAGCCTGCTCATCCTCTCATTACTCAAAAGTTCAAATTCGGAAACTTTAATTTGCATTTTTATTTTAGGTATGGGCCCAGAGCATTCAAGCGCCCGCTTGGAGTGCTTCCTTCAAATGGTCGACGAGGATCTGGAACAATTCCCCAAAGTGGATGAGAACTTCGAAATAATAATTAAAGTTGTAAATGGCATTTTATTTTCCCTTTATCAGGTATGGGTCCAGAGCACTCCAGTGCCCGCCTAGAGCGCTTCCTGCAAATGGTCGACGAAGATATGGAACAATTTCCCAAAGTGGATGAGAACTTCGAAATCCAACAGTTGTATCAAACCAACTGGATGGTCATGAATATCACTACGCCGGCGAACTACTTCCATGCGCTGCGCAGGCAGATTAAGTTGCCTGTCAGGCGGCCCGTAAGTGTATAATATTGATAATTATGAAAATAATTACGTTAAGAACTATTTTGTCCTGTTGCTTATTACGTGTATATAAAAGGCCAACTTAGTAGAAACTGTAGTTCGCGAACGTGGTCTTCAAGGTTTTGAGAGACTGAGACATAAATCATTGAACTAAAATTCTAGTGAAGCACAATTGATATCAAAGGGCCTGATAGTTTTGTTTTCCTCCAAGGCCCATTGAAAAACAATCGACTGAGCCAAATAAAAGTTTAATTTGTTTTCAGGATTGATTGTTTATACTTTAGCTTTTTATTCACAGATGATCGTGATGACACCAAAGAGCTTACTCCGCCACCCTGATGCCAAGTCCGATTTGGATGACATGCTGGGAGACACTCGGTTCCAGCGACTCATTCCCGAAGAGGGACCAGCCACTGAGAATCCCAATAAAGTAAGAAACAACAAAGACACCTTAATGGGCTTATTATCCTTTACTAAAAAATTTAAATGATGGGTAAAACTCAGAAACTTAAAAGAGAAAGTCTAAAAAGTAAAACAAAAAAAATGTGGTCGCCCATTTCAAAAGAATTCAGTTTGTGCAAAAAGGAATAAATGAGTCAATTTCCATATGAAATATTGCTGATACGTTCGCATTGTCCAGGGTCTGATGGATTAAAGAAATATCAAGAAAACCAGGTGCCTATTATATGGCTTATGAATTTTTTCCATATCTTATTCTTTTGTTTTATAAAGTGTCATATTTGTAATGTTTCCAGGTCAAGAAATTAATGTTTTGCACCGGAAAAGTATATTATGATCTGGCCCATCAACGCCAGACGAAGGGTCTAGAAAACAAAATTGCCATCAGTCGTATCGAACAGGTAAGTTTATCTTTTGTTGATTAAGTAGAAGAACCGAAAGTATAAACTAAAGCCAAATTTAAAGACTAAAGCAATATATTATGTGAATCTATCCTATACACGCGAATCTGGCAGCTTAGATTTGTGAAATCGCTAGCGAAGTGCGGAACTTAAATGTTTTTGATACACAGCCTTTAAACGGAAGTACTAAAACCAGTTGGTATTAGACTGCTTCCTTGTTTGATTTATTGTTTTGATTTTATTTCCATCAAATAACAACAGTTTTTGTTGGATTATGTCATTTTTATTTTTTTCAAATTATTTTTATTTCCAGATTGCGCCGTTCCCGTTCGACCTTGTTCGCGAAGAATGCGAGAAGTATCCCAATGCAAAGGTTCTGTTTGTACAAGAAGAGCACAAAAATATGGGTGCTTGGGCCTACGTGAAGCCCCGAATAGAGACCGTGTTTGACAAAATGAATGTCAAGAAGAAAGTGACGTAAGTGCTTGATATTTCATTTCAAAATTATTGACCATCACGCAATATATTTTATCGTCAAATTGCAAATGTATTTCATATTTTATCCCCATTTTTTTTAGTTCAGTCTTTTTTCTGTATTGATATGAAAACTTATTCTTAATGAAATACTCCATCCTTCTCTCTTTTCTAAAATACAATTAGCCTAATGGCTATAGATGACTTCGTGTTGCATCCGTCAATTGTCAGATGTATGATAAATAAGCTCGTGTTTCTCCCGTATAACAAAGAATATGAACCAGACTTAATATCAAACAAACCCATTAATCTAATGTTTGATTTGATCCTTTTCTACACAGATACGCGGGCCGAGAAGTAGCAGCCGCCACGGCTGTTGGCAAGAAATCAATGCACGAGCAGGAATTGGGCAAGTTCCTCACTCAGGCCTTCAAAGATGAAGACGAACTACTTTAGTTTCTTAGGCGGTTGTCTCCATTTTAAAAGACAAACGAAGCGGTTGTCTCCATTTGAAAATACTGACAATTTCGGGAGTGTTTATAGAGGTCTATAGGTCTATAAATTGAAAGTGTGGATTTTTGGTATAGGTCCTTAGGCCTATAGATAGAAAGAGTGGATGTTTTTTGGAAGAAGGCTTGTCAAATGAAAGAGCTTTCATATGGAACGTTTTAATGGACGTATTCATATTGGTTGATTAAAATTACAATTATGTATCCTTATATAGATATGTCACATATATTATGAAACACAATAACAATGCGATGTAAAGCCTATCATATAATTGAGTATAAATGTGTAACGAATTCAAACCGTAGAATCTCGGAATGTTTCTTTGAATTTTGCTGAAGCTATTCATTTATATAACCAAGAATTATGATATAACGTTCGACCAATTGCTGTTGTTTTTATTTCTAAGTAAACCAGTAAACAAACAATTTTCATTCATGTTCTTTCGTGAATAAACTTTCCAGTGTATATAGTTCGGAAATAGTCTGCAAAAAGTAGCCTTTAATGCAATATATGTCTTATGACGTACCGTTAAACGTATTTTTCATAGGCCATGCATATACGTTAGGCAATTCCTTTTCTCTACCTGATTATTTTTCGCTTCATATAAAACCTGCAATTTGATGCATTTCATTTGAGCTAGTTCACATTGCATAGAGATACTTTAATTATGTAATATTTTTTAATACAGGGATTATCTTACCGGTGTTTTGGTCACCTGCGATTTGTAATCATTGAAAATACAAACTTTTAATTCAACCTTTACTTACAAATGCACAGTCACTTTATAAAAGAGTGTGTGTCTCTTTAATCTAATAATGATCTCGCTAAGACATTTTGATAAGAGTGATTAATATTGCGATGTTATGAGGTGATAATCAAAATATGCCAAGCCAAGTGCTTATTATTTCTTTATTTTTTTGCGAAGCTTTTGTCGCAATAATTACAAAATTATGTTCATGAAGAATTTCACTCGACAAGAATTTTACATGAATGTTAAATTCTGATTCATAAAACGGCCAATAGAGAGGTGAAGAGTGTTTAAAGGATACAATTACAAAATTATTTCAGACTTTTCGTATATTTTTAACCGTTATAGCTCCTTCATCGCTATAACTGTGCATCATTTGCGCCATCAAATCTTCAAACCATACAATACAGTTCAATTGTTATAAAATCCGTTGGAACCTTCAATGTTGTCGCTTACATTTAACAGTTTCTTTAACATTTTTTTTTCGCTTAAAGAAAATTAAGTTGTCTTAAATGCATGTAATGTGATGTAACAGGTTTTCGACTTAATCCAAAGTGTAGTTTCGAGTGCCAATAATTGTTTCAATATTTTGATTTTGCAACTTAGTTTATCATGGATATTTTTTTCTCATTTGACATGTCTTGCTTTTGTGGTCTATGTATATATTGGGTGCGGGCTCCTTTTCCGAATGAAGTTATTTTAGAACGATTTTTTTGTTCTTGTTTATTTTCCTTATCCATATTTTAAACTGTTTTAATCGAGAGTTAACGTGGTGTTGCAGTGAAGCTAGGATAGTTATTTATTTGCTGTATAATATGTCTTTAGGATAATGATGTACATTGAAATATAACAAAATAACTATATCTCCAATTTATCAAACCTTTGAAATTTCTTTTTGACTATGAAAACTTTAATTTCCAAAGGAACAGCGAATTCTCTAAGCATACAATATAGTTCAAATCATTCGGATCGGCAAAAATTTGTAAACCTAAACTAATATATATTCATGCATTGTTACTGAAATAAACAAATATATAAACTAGAAATCTTTGTTTCATTGTTTTCAAATGGAAATATTAAAACATACATATACATGTTGTTGAAAAGGGCTCGATATAACCGATTTGTTGTGCACGGTTTTTTGGGCAGTGCTGTAGCTGTTGGGACGTCACCTTGCCATGAGAACGAGAGGGAGGGGACATACGAGGGGTTTTGTGTACGAATATTTAACATCGGTGTATACCCAATTCAAATCCCTTTTGCTAGGAGTTAGAGTGAGTTCGGGTTATTCCGGATAGGTCGGTAAATCCGGACACTTCTACCTTTTATCGGAATAGTAACAACACAAACCTGAATATTTTCATTAGAATTGTACCAATACATTTATCAGCACTGTGCATTTAGATTTCTTGACCTTATTTCTAGTATGTGGTGTTCAGTTTACATAATAACCACATCTGTGCTGTTCACAATATGAATTCTGATTACGATACTGGACAATATAAGGACCTGACCACATTGAAAGCTTTTTCCACCTCTCTCCCTAAAACACTGTGCTTTCAAATGTATTCCATATGGGAAACACAAAATGCTGCATAGACGCTCATTTTTGAGTTTCTTATAAGGAATAGATTGGACAGCACAGTTTGTTAGGGGGAAAACCAAAAAAAAAGCTTCTAATGTTTCCAGGTCCTGATAAATGTGTAATTGGTCAGTAGATGGACATCTAAATACTATTGCTTTGAAACCAAGATTGTTCTAGCGATTGGTATTTACCACAAGGTAAGGTATGTTTGAAACAATTTACTGTTTATGTTTTTTTTATTTTTTATTGCATATTCAATAGTTAAATATGTTCAGTTGAAATATAAATGATTTGCTGGGTCGGTTATTATAAAGTTATTTTTACTGTGATGACTTGAATCGATACATTTACCACCCGTAAATATTGTGATAAAGTGCATTTTACTTCTCATAATTTTGCTTAAACTGTTGAATACGATTTTCTGCTGAAATAACTTGTTTTGATTTCAGGAGAAAAATATGAAATTCGCTACGTTTCTGCTTCTCATGGCACTGACTTCAATTGTCAGAGCTGAGGTATGTAGGCTGGCTATGTTCATTTACCAATCAGACATTGTTAGACGAATTGGTTGCATTTCGTTGGTTTATTCTTGATATGAAAATAAATGTTTTTAACATTTAATTTATCCATTATAAATTTTGGATAAATATTGGTATTATATATAATATATAATATACAGGCAAATTCAATTGCAAAGTGATACTGGTAGAATCTAATGAGCTTAATTTGGAATACATAAATTAGCTGTGACTTTATGAAAACTGTTTAAAATATGGGCTATAGGTATTTGATTGATTTCAGAGCGAAAAGACAATCGAGAAACGGTTATATTTGCTTGAAAAACAGCAGGAGGCGTTACATACTAGAGTGAAGGAACAAGATGCGATCATAAATCTTCTTCTTTCGCAAAGTATTAGACTATTGTTGATATTTTTAACACCAAAAATAATTTCTAGACAATACTGAAAAGCATTTCTGTGACGGGATAACGACTGATTTAAATTTTGCATAATTTTGGTATTTTGTTTAGAATTTACCATAACCAATAAAATAGCATTATTCTTTTATCGATACCTGTTACAAAATAATGTATGTAAAAGTAATATTTAAATTTATACTCAGCACGTTAAATACAAAGTAAAATTTTGCAGGGCACAGAAAACATGTTTTTTTAGCCATCAGCCAAATTTTGGCTGAAGGCTATTGCTATCGTCGTGGCCG
>LQRL01178594.1:0-10853 GCA_001703475.1 Hydroides elegans | reverse complement strand
TCAGTTTTGGAGATAGATATGCATTTTGTTTTCCTCTTAAACAAAGTTCATACACATGAAAATAGCCTTTATGTGACATAATAAGTTGATCTAAAATGACATAAAAATGTACGTAAAATAATGTTTAAAAGGCATAAAATTAGAGTGTGACGATAAATTCGGAATCGGGTGTCGAGGGAGAGATAACAAACGTTTAAGACACGACATGAACAATAAGCATATAGTAACACATTAATCCGGAACCAAAAGATTCGAAACAATGCCACCGACCCAACCACCAAAATCACGACCAGACCTAGTCTCGGTTCGGAGCAAATGTTGAGAGGGTATGTTGGGTGCGTCCTGGGGGTGGCATGGGTTTTTGATGTGGCGTTTCGAGACGATTATGCAGTGGTATGGCATAAACTAACATTATAAATAGCAAATAGAAATAACAAGAAATAACATATAAATGATTGAAAACGACATATTAAATTGACACAAAATTAAAACATCTAACATGTTTCGAAACATCTAGAGACAAATGCCAAGTTAGTCATTATGAGAAAACAAAGGTTTCCTCGGACCAAAATCACGATCGCCCGAAGTCGCGGTTTTAGAGCAGTTAGAGCACCTGTTGATTGAGAGGGAGCCTTGGGTGCGTCCCGAGGGTGTCATCAGTTTGTGGACTCTATGTGTGACGTATTGGAACGAAATCTCAGCAGAGTGTACAAACTGCCTATATTTAAATAAGGAATTACATCCTATGGCCGCGTTCACGCAAACGAAAAAGCTTGGGAAAAAGCACGAAATCCGATATTTTCAAAAGCCATATTTGTATAAAAACATAGCAATTTATCCCCTCTGTTCACGAAAATTTGTGGACATTATTTTTGCGTGAACGCACCTTATGGCCCGTTTAGAAATATAAAGAATGGGTGGCAATATCTTGAAAATGGCATTCAAGTATGCGTTGTATTCAGGAATGTCGTGTAATGTTATTACATTAACGTTCGGATGAAGTGTTAACTAAATTCAATTGAATTCATCATATTGTACGAATTAATTTTGTTTTTATTAAATATAATAACTATTGCGATAATATTTTCCGTATCAAATAATTGCCACCCGATGCGACCCAAATTTCAAAATGCCTATCCCAGAACAATACCTAACAAGGTTATAGATGGACTTCGGCGACTTGGGACCAGCTGTAAATGAGAAATAGATATAGCGGGATAAAGCAACTTCCAGGACATAGCCTCATCACAAACAACCACTTGTCAGTAAATAGCCCCTCCAGGATCCTTTGATGTCCGGTGCCCGGCTTGGCCCTTACTCGGCAAAGGCAATCCTTAATACGTCACTGCCGTATGTGGCGTTGATTTGACGTCCAAAGGTAGACCGATATTTAAGTTTTCCTCCCGCATCGTAATGCCTAGACGTCGAATACAAGTCCATCGTATGATCGGCTTCGACGCCACGTCGGCCAAACGTCCTCTATACATCACATGCATGTATGAAAACAAACGTCTGGAAAACGCTCAGTTCAACCCTTAATAAAACGTCCTCTCGACGCCGATAACCTTTTACCGGGTTGGTTACGAGTTGGTTGCTTGTCAGTAAATAGCCCCTCCAGGGTCTGTTGATGTCCGATGCCCGGATTTAATACGTTTTTGGCAAAGGGCCGTTTGTAAGATGTCTGTTACGGACGTGATATTGAGACAAGGTTCAAAATTGAATCCACGTGAAAGTGTTCCGGACGTCATTTAACGATTTGACGTCGGGTGGACATCCGTTGCAAGCGTGACTACGACGCGAAGCCGGTGCAACGTTCTCTGTATGTCCGAAATGAGAACAATGTTTACGGAAAACTCTTTATGAGAACCCTAATTATTATAGGACGTTCGCTCGACGTCCAAGGTATCTTGCTATATAGGTAACGTTTTGTCAGTAAATAGCCCTTAGTCAGGATCCTTTGGTGTCCGGTGTCCGGATTCGCTACTCTTTTGAAAGGGGGCATTTGTAAGACATCCCTGTCGACGTCGAAAATACGTTCCAATGTGGAAGGATATTGAAGTTTTCCACATATCCGTTCACGTTTCGACGTCGGATAAAATCCATGGTTCGTCCGACATTCACCAAGCGTCTACGCAATGGCCATCATTCAGAGGGACCAAATTCTAAGATGACATATTTTGTTGTTGTATGCCTGAGATTAAAACAAACGTCTCGGAAAAATTTCATCGGGACCCACATTAAAACGTTCTCTCGACGTCGGGAACATCTTTTTACATGGGTCACCGCTTGTCAGTAAATAGCCCCTCCAGGGTCCAACAATGTCCGGTGTACCGGGTTTGCTACTCTGACGAAGGGTCATTCGTAAGTCGTCCCTTTCAGATCTGACGTTCGTATTGGACCCGCATATGAAAGTTCTATAGAAGTTTTTTTACATTTTGACGTCGGGTACATATCTATCGTGGGTCTGATTTCGACCAGATGCATAGACTATGTCCGTTGTACGCCTAAAGTTAAAACAACGCCAGGAAAACCTTACATATTAACCCAAATGGTAACGTTCTCTCGACATCAATGTAATCCTATCCAGCGGGTAAATAACTTGTCAGTAAATAGCCCCTCCAGGGTCCAACAATGTCCGGTGTACCGGGTTTGTTGTAGCCCTTGGCCTGTCCAAATGATAATGGATGTGTTTTCGGAGAGTTGTTTGGAGCTTGTTTATAGTGTATCTTGACGGGACAGGGCATTGTTTACCACTTTATGAAATTAAAGCCAGCACCATATGAGCAACTGAAACGATTATATTGCAATATTGAGCTTTTTTTATTATGACGATGACATTACGTGAAATAAAATAACATTAATGCAATTTTATGAATGAGTTTTGCCAATGAGAGGAATGAAGTCGGAAAAAATATTTCGCATTTGGTGAGTGTATATTTAAGCGAAAATGTATTGAAACCAAAATGGAATAGTTTAAAATAACGCTTGATAACGCTTTGCAAAATAAGAATTATACCCTTTAGAATTTAGCTCTAAATCAGGTCTTAAATGTGGTTTCACGCCCATATTTGGAAACGCCTATAACCTGAAAGATGCAAAAATACAGCAATCCAAAGAATCATCAACAGTTTTGACGCTATGTTTTAAAACCAGAAGAAAATCACCCCGAGAGGAAAATTACAACGAAATGTCGCACACAAAAATTCATAGAAAAAAATCTACAAAAATACGCATTGCCAATAGATGTAGGGCTCTGAAAATCGTTAGAACATGTCTTTGATTACAGAAAGGGCGAAAGGATCGAGAACGAAATTAGGCAAATCAGGTTTTAAAGATGAGAGAAAAAAGTGCTAATAAAAAGTAGGTCCTCCGCGTCACGTAAAGCGGCGAGGGCTATTTCACGCCTTATTAGCTCGGTGATGAGGCCCCCCATTCAGCGAAATGTCTTCCTTAACAAGGTAGCAGGCCCTAAAGGTTTCCATACGTTGCTTATCGTTTATTTCAAGAGCTGTGATGCAATGGTTGATTATTCCGCAAAACGTCCGACATCAAGACGAAGCGTTACTTTGGACCCATATGAACGTTTCCGATGGATCTTATAAGTCGCGGATGTAGACAGGAGGCTACACTTAAAATGGTCATAAAACGACTATCATTCCGCTATGCAACGTCCGGATGTGAAACGACGTCAGGGGAACTTTCATATAGGTCAAAATGATAACGTCCTCTAGACGTCACATCAAAAGGCGACATTTTATGAACGACGTTTGCCAAACGAAACGGGCCCCTTCTGTGAAAGGGCCATGAAACGACGATTATTCCGCCCGAAATATTTTCTTAAATGTTTGTATTGGTAATGTCGGGATATCTTGGATTAAATGAGGATGGAATTGTATGTTTACTGGATCGCAAAACATGACTGACGTATTCTTTGAATTTGAGTTTAAATATTCTATTTCAATAAGATGTTGATAGTGAAAACTGATGTTTATGTTCGTGATTAAGATTAACCACGAATAGTTTCTTTGCATAGTTTATATTTTCACTCATAGATTCTAATTGTGTCCTGGAACCAAATTCTCCGGTCTTACCTTAAACTTAATAATTGATTTTTAAAGATAAGCTTATGATAAATGGTTGCGGAGAATACATAAATTCGTTCCCTGAATATCGAAATTGTATATATCACATATAACACACGCTGTGTGTCAATACGTTTGGTTAATAATAAGAAAAACAATGCACCCGGCCCTTTCTAAATGGGAAGGTTGTTGCTTGTCCCTTTAAGTTAAAAGTTGTTGCTTGCCCCTTTAAGTTAAAAGTTGTTGCTTGCCCCTTTAAGTTAAAAGTTGTTGCTTGCCCCTTTAAGCTAAAAGTTGTTGCTTGCCCCTTTTAAAGAGAAGGGTCGCCGAAAAAAAGTGCTTCCATCACGTTAACTAAAATACTCCTTTTTACAGTTGACGCTTTTAAGCCGGAATGGGACATAAATGTGATACAACTTGCGAACAGACAAGTTAAGTATCTTGTTATGTCACATGTCACAGGAAAGGGTTTAGGGGTTTCGTTTGATGTACATTGCAAGTACAGTTTGTGTTATGGGTTCTACATTCATGATTTCGCTATGGCTAGGGGTCGTGGATTTCAATAATGAAAAGGAAACGAAGCGTCCCATCCCCTGTTCGCTCCTGAATGGTATACACGAAGTATATGCCCCTCACTCCCCCCTCACCGTTCGACTCAAACAGATTTTATTATGACATCCCCGGTTCAAAATGGTCTGGACCCAAAGCGGTGATTAACATTGCGGTAAAAGGTTATACGTTCACTGTTTTGCTTTATCCCTTGTGTCTTGCATGCACAGAAATATCTGCATGCAAATCCACGCGACATGTCTAGATCTTGAAATCCTCTAGTTCTATTTGATCGGTGTCATCCCAATTTTAACCCGTTGCGTCACAACCGATAAAAGGTTAATAAGCCTCCCTGTCCCCACAGACCCTCACTGTCTTTTTTCCTGCGATCTGTCTTTGATTCTGTTTTGGGGCTGTCACAAAAAGATGTTGGGCTGAGTTGGGAAATATCATAATGGATTATGGATGTCAAACACGTTCTAATTTGCTGCGTATCAGAAAATTGTATGTTTACTTGTACTTTGCCATTATCATTTTTGAATGATATAATTGAATTCACTCCAGAAGAAAATTTAAAGGGTATCTAATAAATTTCAAAGAAGGTGTCTGTGTTCAATATGTTAAGTGCAAACTTAATAATTTTGTTGTTACTCAAATTATGTGTTATTAAGAAATGTAGTAGAATAAGCACTTGATTCTACAGGCAAGAATTTCATTTCAGACATTTATAAAGCAAAACTTTCAATGCAAAAACTAATTCGATTTTTGATGTGCGCAATGAAATATTTTTCGTGGACGCAAAGTGAAAGCGAATTTAGAATTTATCATAGTTTAATTTCTGTCAATGATAAGAGAGAACAAGTTTTCTAAAATTAGATGTATTGAAGCATTGCCCAGTAATTATATAAATTTCGAGGAAAAAAACGACTGCAAATTCAAATTGCAAATTAAATTATATTTTTCACAAAATAAACCTTCAAATCACAGTTTTATTCATGTTAAAGGTGATGTATCCTTTTTGCCCACTCCAGATGATCTGCTTTCATCTGTTAATAACATTTGCTTGTTCAGAAATCGAGGGATGTTTTAAAAACGAAACTGATGCACGGAAATTAATCGATTATTTTTGCATTCTGGTAAAAGTAGGTAGAAATGTTTAAAAAAGGAAACAGTTTTTTTTCACAAAAGTTTATTAGAGCGTGAGATAGACACATGCTCGACAAGGAGCAATGCTTGGATTTCAAAATACAAATGGACAATAAGGCAGACCCTACCTCATTTCCTTGCTGAATTTGATAACCTTTGTATAAATGTCACGATAATGCCGGTCATATTCATTTACATTTTCTATCGCAATATACGCATATACTCAAACGTTCATTCAATATTTCGAAATGACAAAGCTAAACGAAACCAGAGCTGAAGACATAATTTTAATGTATAATTACTTTAAGCGAATTAATCAGCAAAATCTAAGCGCAAATCTAGAAAAATAATTGATGACTTTGATATGGAAGTCATCATATCATTAAGCAGCGACGAGAGTAGTGACGATAGCGATGACTATGAATCGTCTGATACCAGTGAATAACCCTACTCTACCGGTAAAATAGACTACATTTTAATTTGGTCGTTGTAATGAACCAATTTGAATGAATGTGTTTGATCGAAATAAATGGTTGTTTAACAATGTTTAACCATTATTATCCCTGTATTCTTTTTACAGCAACCTTAACTAGTTAAGGTTGTGTTAACCTTCGTTGTAAAAAGAACGCATTAACTGTTTTCAGTTGTAAACAAACATGGCGGACATTAATTTTAATTTTTGTTTTTCATTTGTAGCAATGTGTCTGCGCTATTGACAATGTAGTTAACCATTACACACCAATAATGTGAAAATAAATACATGTTTTCCAAAACAGCATCGATTTTGACAAATTATTAAAATTATCAATAATTCAATAATTGTAGTTTTATATTCCACGTGTCTTTTGTTATTGTTTTGATTTCAAAACGAGGTTACCTGAAGACAACTGAAAATAAATCCAGTTGTCAACCTGTTTAGGTTGCATGTAAAAAGAATGACCTAACCGAAAAAAGATGTCCCAACCGGTTAGGGTTAGAGCTAAAAAGAATGCAGGGTATGTCTCTACCATTTTAATAAACAAACATGCGTGGTCGCACAAGTGAGAAGGGGGGCAGCAATTTGGGTGCCATATATCGAAATTCTCTGTGAAATATGAAGTCCAGAGGCACTTCCGGTTGCAAGTTAGAGCAAGCACCCATTGGTGGTAATTACACTTCATCTAAAAAAACATGTTTTGCATCATTTAAATGTTCATAAATTTATCATAAAACTTTTCTATTTTGTTCCATGGATTCTTTTCTAAATGCATTTTAGTCATATATTTTTAGCCGTGTCATGGATTAGGTCGTGTTGGGGATTCACTTAAGCGGTCACCTATAAATGATTTTACATGATTAAGGCAAGCGCCGTGGATGTTTTCTGGGTAGGGTGTAGTATTGAAGATTGTTCGGGGTTTGCTTCGAGTCGGATGTCAATGTATGAGTCTGTCGAAACGCAAACATTTTAGAGAAACAAACTCGACAAATAATCATACGTGGCTATACCCTCATACGAGTTTGGGTATGTATAAGGTAGGATGTCTTTTCTTAATTGATTTTTGCGAACACTAATCTTAATGAAGAAGATGTAACTCAAAATAACTAAGTTATGGCATAGTATGTGGTTCATTAGGGTTAACATGCCACAAAGGTGGTTTAGTGTCGACCCATATACATAGCATATTTATTGTTTAATGATTAGATTCAACAAAGCATGAAATATTCACACTCATTTGGTGCAATACTGAAGGGCATTCCACAATTTGTTTTAAAAGTTATTAGATCACCTTGCAAAATTTCGCAAAAATTTGTTCACTTTTTCCCAGCCAGAATGGCTGTTTCTTTTTCCTATCAAGGTTTGAACAGAACATGATCACCTTTTGCGAAACTTGAAATGTTAAATACAATTCAATTACCTGTCACATATTGTAAATAACTATTTATAATACAATTGCAAGATCAAAATACTCAGTTATTGCATTTGAAAATAAAATAAAGCAGCACTCAAGACGACTCCAGCGCTGCTTTTGGCTAATACCATGACCTTAAACCGGCCATAAATGTTCGTACCCGAAATATGACTCGTTATAATTGGTTTTAAAAGGTGACTCGAGATTATGCTGGTTTGAAAATTAACTGTTATTTGTTGAAACATTTTGCGTCATCTAAGCAATAACAGTTATTGAGTTGTCAACATTATGTATATTGTATATTTAGAAAGTGCGCATATCACTCTTCCTGTTTCCAACTTGTATTTGCATATTAAATCGAGTTGAAATTATTTATCATATTTAAAAGTATGTATGAGCATGTCATTATTTCAGGTCAAAATGTTATGGTCAAATACACTTCATTATCCACGGCTTTTGAAAATTTGAGCATTGCATTTAACATTGTATTTAATATTGTATTGAACATTTTATCGATGATTACCAAGTGAAATGGATACAGGCTGTGAGCTTTTTTTCGTTTATGAATTAGGGATTGTTTGGAGTGGCTATTAGCATGTTCGGATTTTTAGGAAACTTCTTATCTGTTTTGGCATTTTCAAAACCGAAAAGGTACATAAAAGTTGGTATTATATGCCATTATTATGTAGACTATGTGTCACCAACACCGTTATAATATAGCATGAACAAAATACAATTTGGTGAGTTAATTTTCATTTTTTATTATTCATTTTTAGATAATTAAAAAAACCAACAATTCAATTTAATCTTGAATTCTGGAATTACGAATTATACTTTATCATTCTTCTGGAATGTTTGCTTTATCGTCCCATTCAAAGTCTGATTCGATATTTAAATGTCCGCCTTTGTTTATAAAAAAATAATATCAACGTTTTCAATATGCGGGATAAAATATCTAAGTCTATCAAAAAGATGATGTACAGTATCAAACATACGATGATGTTAATGTTCACTTTGATCCTCTCCGTATTCATTTTCAATACTAAAAATAGGAATAAAGGAAATCTGTTTTTAAAATGAGAACGTTCGATATAGTTTAAATAAACATTTACATTTTCGACTTATTTACAGCTATCCAATTACATTTTTACCATAACTCCAAGTGCCTTTTGAAATGGGGAGCGAATGGGATAGTTCACTATTTATGTTTATCACATGGGGAATTGTTGGTGGATCCATTTGTTTTGCTGGATTATATGGTAACCTGTTATCACTTCCGGCACTGGGTAAACCTAAGAGGTATATTGATATAGGGTGCGATCAAACCAACCTTCAAACTTAGCTTCAAACCAGTTAAGGTCGTCGCATTGACAATACCAAAGTCAAGGTTGGCTTGAGGTACTTCAAACTTAGCTTCAAACCATCCTCAAACCGCCATTCAAACCGCCATTCAAACCAAATACACATATATAAAATCCGAATGGCTAGTTGACATCTAGTTTGAAGCAGGTTTAAAGGCGACATGATAGAATAAAATTGTTTATTGACGCCATTGCCTTAAGTGGTTTGAATGTTAGTTTGATCAATTTGAACGCACCCATAATAAATAGCATTAAGTTATATATTTATGGCGTTGAGTATAGAATGTGGTTAGAAATTTCAGCGTCAACTAAAATAATCCATTCAACAATCCCAACAATACCCTAAAGAAAAAAAACAACAACATAGTTTTAAGGCATTCTTTCGTTTAGAGACCTAACTTGCGTTAATTGTTAAGGTACCCACTCGTCAAGACGTCCACGGACATTGTGTGGACGCCCTACTTTGGGCCCGTGTGAAAGTTTTCCGGTCGTCTGTATTTGTCGCGGACATAGAGAAGACGTTGCATCGACGTCGCGTCCGAAACTGACGTGCGAATTACGTTCTACGGACGCCAGGACGTAAAAGGACGTCCGGAAAACTTTCATACGGCCCAAAGTAGTTCGTCCTCTGAAGGTCACGACCGAATGCGAAGTACAATGGACGACCCTTGCCGAGTGGGTACGGACAGGCAGAATTTTGCGATTCCTTGGGTCGCGATTTAAATAGCAAAGTGTGTTCACGCACTAGCGAAATTGGTTTTGCGATATTCATTTTTCTATATTCAAATCAAATAGCTTGAAAATTGTGTCATTAACTGTTCGGCAAATATATAAGATGTAATCTTTATTATATACCTATATAAAGAACATATAAGAAAAACCCAAGAGTGTAATATTTCCTCACGTTTTCATTATAGCCTTGTTTTCGACTTATCGCCCACTTTAGTTAATAGAAAAAAGCAATTTTGAGCGTATTTTATCAAAGAATGGCACCATTTCCATGTAAGCATTATGTTTGAGCATCTGCAACGCCATACTCTTTTTGCAATTTTAAAGATCGATAAATCGATTGTTATTACTATGTTAATAAGTAACGCAATTTGAAGGAAACCCCCTGTTAGTTTCCCGATTTAGTTCAAAGTGAATTACTACTCCGATAAAGCCACATCTTGGTTGCAATACCCTAAAGTGTTATTCTTACGCGCCAAAGTACGGTAATTCACTAATTTCCGTCCCTAAAATGAAAATTTTAGGCATTTCCATCATCTCCAACTATGGATATTCCTATTCATTGTTTACGGAGATTCCCATCTATTGATCACGTGTGATCACGTGACCGGATGTTGATTCCTATTTATTCAACGAAAAAGAGGGGATGGTGGGACGGGAGAACTATGTCCAAGATGTGGCTTTATCGGAGTAGTAATTCACTTTGAACTAAAATCGGGAAACCAACAGGGGGTTTCCTTCATTTTACCTTCAAAGCTGAATGAACAATCTACTCCTCAAAATCCACATCTTGGTTGCAAGACTTTGGAAAGGAGGCGGGTTCGTGAATCAAGCGACATACCAAATGCCTAACTGACTTCAATAAACCCAAATAAACGAAAAAACTTTTTCACTCGTTTTATTCCATCTAAAGAAACCTGCAAAGCAGGGGAGGAGCGTTATGGTTCGGGTTCCCCCGAGCATAGCAACGACGTGTGCAGGGAACTCCGACACACATCCCCCTTCTTTTTACAAAAAGAGGTAAAAACATTATATGTACATAAAATTCTCCATGAGAAAAAACTAAATCTACTTATGGAGATTCCTCCTGAGAATCT
>LQRL01178591.1:19077-31214 GCA_001703475.1 Hydroides elegans | reverse complement strand
ATAAATCAATCGCTAACTTAAAGAATGATGTAGTGGCTATTTTAAGGAAACTAGAAACTGCTGTAATATTTGCTCAATTTGAGCCCTGCTTAGTTAATCATTTTATCACATCAACACTATTAGTTACCGTTACGTTGTTTTGTGTTTAGAAAAAGATGGTTTTTGTTGAAACGGGTAATATAGTTTTAGTTTTAAGAATTTCAAATTAAGCATTTAAAGAATGATTATCTTATTAGGAAAAGAAATCAGATAATTATGCTCTATCTATATAGAGCATATTACTCTAGTTATGATTTATTATCATATACATGTACATGTATATGTACATATATTTGTATCTATCCGAAAATGTGCAACCATTATGATACGTTATAGTGTCAACGCAATACGTCATTGTTCGGCCCCGAACTTTATTATTCAATTTTCTTTAAATAATTCTTTATTTTTCTTCTTCTTTATTTTTTTACATGTATGTCACACACACGCCGCCAGCAACTTTGATCATATAATAATTTCATGACATAAAAAAAAACATTATATAACATCCGAAACTGTTTAAACGTTTTGAAACGTTAAACAACGTAAAACAGCGACAAAAAATTCCATATTTAACTTCCTAAATCACAAGTATAGACACTTATTTTGCACCAAATATTTTATGTAAAAAAAAAACATTCATCATTTCAAATGATTATTTTATAGGAAACATTCACAGCCAGTGCATTTTTTTTTTGAAAATCTATGAAACGTCATTTTATTAGTTTTATTAAAATGTGTTTGATAATCTAAAGTTTTCTCTTCAAGCTCACATGTACATGACTTACCTATATTCGGATCGTATTCCACAATAAATCTTCGTGTTAGATACTTCACTGTTAGAGCTACAACAATATAAATCATATCAAATAAGGAAATACTTTATTATGTTTGATATATCCATAAAAAAACTACAATTAAACCTTTATCCTGTAATGCAAACATATTCAAACAAAACCATATTAGATATAGCACGAAAATCATACGCGGTTATTTCCAACCGAAACACTCTAGGTTAGTTCTACTTCAAAAGTGATATTGCAATATGAAATTTAAAATCCTTACCAGATTTCCCCACTCCCAATGCCCCTAATATCACAATGTTGCAATCTTGGACATCCTTACTTGTCCCGAAAAATGCTCTTCGGGAACTCATATTTGAAATAAGGTTGTTAACTAAGCAAGATAGTTTCGTCACAAATATTTAATCCTCATCATTAATCCATAATTATTATCCATAATAACCCTCATTGTTCTCATGTATACTGAACTTAAGTCTTTATATTGCCGAAATAAAATTGATGATTTCAAAAAATGGTAAAATCAAACTTGCAATGTTTGTTAATTTTCATCAAATTTTGTTCTATCCATTTATCCGTTCAAGGGAATCGCTTGATATCAAAAGTCTCTCATCCGAATCCGATTGCTCCGTCCATCAGGAAACTGGAGAAATCTCCCGCTTAAGGTTCGCTTAAGTTTGTTTGACACATGGGAGAATGAGAGAGAAGGAAATGATAAATCTTGCGTGAATTAACTTCAATTGCGCCTGACATCACTTCTACTTGTAACTATAAGGGTCTAGATACACCACGGGAACATTTTCCCATGATAGCGATTTTATCAATGTTGTTTTAATATATTTTCAATCAGCACAGAGGTCGCGATTACATACATTGTAGCTGAACAGCGTCATGCATGTACATGTAGTAGGGTTTCCTCTAAATTCTTTATTAGAATCAGCCTATATCTAACGACAATGTCCAAAGTCTTTTTTACGAAATAATGAAATAATAACAAGAAAACTGCTTATAGTTTACGCCGTGTATCCGCGCCCAAAAGCGTTTATTAGTCCAATTAACGCTTATTTGATGAATTGAGGCTTGCCACTGTGGCCAGGCCTTAATAAGTGTTGATGTTTATTGCCGCTCCAACAACGTTTGCCTCTTATCCGGATTGCAAAAACAACAGGCAGCTGAGTCCATGTTTTTATTGCATTATAGCTGTAGATCTTAAAAGGAGGAGGAGGAGGTAAAATTAATGCTTAATGGGAAATTGGTTTTATGTTTGATTTTATGGATGGAGCGTGGGTGAATGTGGGTCAAATGTATGTTGTGTTGAACAGTTTCCTTAACAAATTATAGAGTTTGCGATGGGTGATAATAATTTTGTTTGGTTCGCAGCATCCGTGTGTCCTGATCTACCCAAAGTCAAATTGTGATAATGACGCGCATGTTTTCCTATAAAATGAGGAGACACTGCCTTAATTTGACCCAAGATCCGTTCGTATATTGTGTAGTATAGTCTTATTCCACGTATATGCATATGATATATCTATGACATCTCACGTTTCGTCGTACCATCATTAGATGTTGCACGTCGCGATTTAATCTATCGCGATGCTTCACGAACAGAAACGGAAACGGACATTCGTACAACTTGAGTACATAACCGAACGCTTATGCGGTATATACGTTTCTCAAACAACTTTAGATTTACGGAACGTAACCTATTTTGTTCATACTCTTCCTTATACAGTCTTTTCCAGCATGTCTTTTTTCTGTGTGCTATTTTCCTGAACTTGCATTACTTTCCCTAACTTACCGAATATAAACGTACTTATCTATTTTCTTATCTTTCCAGTTGGGCAGAATAAGAGTTTATATAAATGCACATCGGGCTTATCACTTGATCTGTCTATCATACAAGGCTTTCTAGGTTCAGATCCAGATTGCGAGGTCGCTTTACTTCATTTCCTTTATTTTGGTTTGGTTGTTGGAACGTCGTTGCAAGAACATACAATTTGACGTCAAAATACGTTCCCGTTTATTCAGTTTTTTATTTTTATAAATCACTTAATGCCATCTTAATGTTGCCCGGAAATGGACTAAATTTTCAAATATTTATTCACTTAAACAAATGAAAACTAATCTTCATCCATCATTATATGTAGTTAGCGTATCGTAACACGACCAAAGCTGGCAATCTGCAACCTTTCATGTGCAAGAACAACCAGACGCCTTTGTGTCGTTTCATGACGTCCCATCATCTGGGTTTAACTCTCTTTGGACACTCTTTACGAACGGCCACCTTTTATGACGGTTTGATTACTTTTTGTCGTCTGGATTCGGTTTCCATGTTGCCTTGCGACATAAACCCAAACACCAATGCATATATGACATAAGGATGACGTCGTCTCCGCTTGGTTTCGAACAGTTGCTTCTTAAAGCAATCTGCGCTAATCGCTTAGGGGTGAAATGAAAACTGACATACAGCAAACTTGTATATAAAACCCACTGCTAACGTTTATATGACGTTAGGGCAACATCTTCCCATCTGGGTCTAGAACAGTCGCTTCTTAAGGTAATCTGCGCTAATCGCTAAATGGTCGACGTTAACTGGCAACATGTTCTGAGGGTACCACTTATTACAAAATACCGACGTTTCTGTGACGTTTGGGTGATGTCATCTCCGCTAGGGGTTCGAACAGTCGCTTCTTAAGGCAATCTGCGCTAATCGCTTAGTGGTCGTCATCACACCAATTGCTCTGCACTAACTCATAAACAACAACCGTTTAGTAATTGGCACCTCCTTCTGGCTATAGCTTGTTCTATCCAGAAAGACTCCAATTTTGGAGAACTGCTATATGCAGGCGCGGTTTCAGAAAATATTGAGCCGGGGCACCAATTGTTTCAAAATTCAAACCGAACAAGGTTAAGTAAATGGCATCTAACTATGGTAGCTGCTCCAGAAGTACATGCGCGGAACTAGAGCGACTTCGCTCTTATAGCTTATAGGTTCTCCCCATTAGGTCTTATATATTATATCATTGCCGCAATCCCCCTTTCAACATTTTCAGAATCCGCGTCTGAAATATGGAGATCTTCTAAATGGCCGGCTCTGAGCGAGTTCTGGATATAAGACTTTTGTATACGAATTTATTGTTGTTTATCAATATTTTCGCAGCTTGTGATTTAACCGATTAGAGTTGTAGAGGGCGGCGATTTATAAAAAAAAGAGCCCCGAAGACTCGATTTGGGACTACAAATAATGCTCTGGAGATGAAATTGGGTTATATTATTTCGCCAGGTGCTGAAGAAATTGAATATTTGAAGAATTACTTAAAATATAAATGAGTACAAAATACATACAATCCGTTTTTTATATGGAAATCCACTGTTTATATTCCCTTAATGCTATGGTTCTGTGCTTATCACCCGAATCCTGATTCCTGGCTCCAGAGTCAAGGGCCAGAGTAATGGCGGGATCTTGATAGTGTTTAGGCAGCGAAATTACTCATATTTTGATAAGAGGCACAAACACATACTAGGTCTGGCTACCATATTTGTACTGATAAGCTTGTATACAATTCCATTGCTCCTTTTTATATCGGAAACAGGAGCAGTGCTTCATTTTCAACTTAATCATATTTATCATGAATCAACATATTTTTTTGTTTGATGAGACGGACAAACCATATCTTTATATTGGAGCATAACCGATTTTTTTAAAATTTTAAATGATATTTGATATTTTAAAGCGATTAATCAATATATTTCCCGTGTAATTTATTTAAGTGTGTGTTACATGCATTGTAGTAGTTGAACGTTAATGGTTAATAGTTAATGGTTGAAGTATAAATTCGCTAGCAAATGTTGTAAGATTGAAAATTCAAAACCATTGAGACCTTGTAAAAAATAATTGTTTCTTAATGTTTAAGTCTTGGAAAAGAAGAAATTAATACAAATTCTTCGGGTTCTATCGGCATTTTATTTCCGGGCAGGTTCAAATAAGTCAAACTACATGTGAGGTTTGTTGTTTGACCGAACTTGCGGAGTATTCTGCGATCGTTGCAGAATCTAAGTAAATCCCATCAATTTTGGATTTACTACATATGCTTGTCCGCCAATTAACAATATTCAAATTAATTTTTCATTACATTTACGTTTACATTACATTTACATTTACGCATAACGTTAAATGCCATGTCTATTTATCAACTTGGTAAGTACGTAATGTTTAGATAACGTTCTAATGTATACTCATATGAATAGGACGCCTTTTCCGTAGTGGACGTTGGAAGGACGTTACGCCGAGGTCCAGTTAAGTAGTCAAAAGTAGGGCATTATCCTGATATGAATAGACAAAGGAGCCCGAATCATAAATTCATATTGATGTCACGTCCGAAAGGGCCGTCTTACGGACGAATGAATAACGGGATTGTTGGATAGAGCCCTGGTTTAGTTTCGAAGCAAATCTGCATATGGCTGGACATACGAAACAGACGGGACATGGATTAACAGTTGCACCGCCTCGCTTTAAGTACGCGTAGACATTTTGGTGGTTGATTTATACATCTGGCTGGTGCTAGAGCATATCACGTTTATGCCGGGGACAGCTGTTGTTTATTGTTTGTTTGTGTATGTTGATTGTACAATTTAGATTTGCCTATATGTTTGCATAGTTTTTGTGTAATGAGTGGTTTAATTGTAGCTGTTTGTGATATGTTATTTCCAAAAACTGGATTAGTATATTTTTCTTTAAAAGTTCACTCTTTTTTTTTTACCTAACAAATATTCTAACCCCCGTTTGGTCTGATATTTTGAACAATTGACGCCCACTGGTTCAACATTTTCTGGATCCCCGTCTTGTTGGATATAAGCGTAGGTCGCGCGATTAGAACGCGAGTACGCCAAACGTTTGTCATTTACCGGTCGCTTAGTTGAAACATATCAAAATGCTATGTTTACTCACAAGTCTACATTTTGTTTCAAAATTAAACAAATGCTCATGTCTGAGTTCTTAGCCAAGTCCAAAGTCTTACTCTCTGCATATCATGACGTGTAGGTAGGACCTTTTCTAAACTGTCAAACGTGAATGCACGTGTTTCAATTCGAAATTTCAAATATCAATAATAGATATAAAGCATATCATTTTGCGGATAGCTGAATAAACGTTTATGGTTTGTAATTTTAATATCACATCGATGTAAACTGTTTTTTTTTTTTTTGATAAAATATCAAATATCCAACTTTTTAATCTTTGAAAATTTCTACACATTTTTAACCTCATTAAACTACTTTTTCTACATATGTGCTATGTTTTATTCATTTGAATGTATGCATTTATTCTTTTTTTTTCAAACTAAACCCATAGCTGTATTAAATCCCATGTTTATTATTCGTTTCAGATGAGAGAAACTTTATTTGTTACTTCACTTTGCATCTTGCTGCAAATTATTTATGCTGAGGACGACATTCCATCATGGGACTGCTCAGAAATTGATAAGCTCTATTCTAACGAAATATGGAAAACTCTTTGGAATGGCGGCTATTCGGGTCGAAGGGATAACTATGCATTCGCTTTTTCGCGCAGGTAAAATATTTTGATAATGGATAAATACAGTGATGAATAATGTCCCATAGAAGATCTATATAAATCATAAGCCTAGAAGTCTAAAACAATCTTTACAAAATAATCGTTCGCTATCAAAACTATAGTTTCGCTGAAAATCAAATCAACAGTTCGAAACTGGTCCCACGTGCTTACATACGCTCGGTTGGTCAATTTCAAATGTATATCGACCATTGTGCATTTACATGCACTCGTTTTGTGAATCCCTGCCTTATAACACAATTTCTTGATCACGTTTCCTTATATTTTTTTATATTTTCTCAGATTGTACGACACCGAGCCCGCATCGCGACGAATGCTCCTGAAGAATTGGCAATTTAGACTATATGTCTGTCTTTGACCGTTTCCTTAACTAAGCCTCGATTTTTATATATTTTCTCAGATTGTACGACATAGAGCCCGCATCTAGGCGTACACTTGTATGATCCTCGAAAACTTCCACGGCGTAATAGACATCGGCAACTACAAACAGCGACTCCAGATTATGCTCATTCTACTCTGCAAATTACCCTAAAAATTTACTCATACCGGGGTCATGGCTAGCTAGAAATACTAACGAATATCGAATCTTTATCGAATCTGTATTTTTTTATGTGTTTTTTTTTTTCAGATTGTACGACATGGAGCCCCGCTGCGTTTTTGATAATTCAATGTCTTTTATTTGATAATTTCGTAACAAAGTTAAATGTTTATTTTCTAAATGTTCCAGGTTATACGACATAGAACCTGCCTCCCGACGCATGATCCTGGAGAAATTCCACTAGAACTTTTAGTTGAAATTAAATCTTCATTCTTTATGTTATTTTTTTGTAGATTGTAATACATAGCGCCCGCTGCCAGACGCATATTACTCTCATCACACAGCTGACGTGTCGATAGTCTATCCATGCCTTTAATTAAATCATTTCTTAAATAAGTCGTTTTATCTCGTTTTATTAAATATTTTCTCAGATTGTACGACATCGAGCCCGCCTCCCGTCGCATGATCCTGGAGAAATTCCACGGCGTTATCGACATCGGCAACTACAAACAGCGACTGCAGATTATGCTCATTATTAACTGCGAATTACCTACAATTTACTCATACCGGGGTCATGGCTAGCTCAAACTTTTAGCTAAAATCTTTTTTTTAATATTTCATTTTTAGATGAAGTCAGAGGTATGATCCGGTAGTTATTTTCATGCACATGTGTTTTGACGATCCCTGAATTGTGAACACCAACTTGATTAGTATTTTCTGTATTTTGTTTTACAGATTGTACGACATAGAACCTGCCTCTCGCCGCATGCTTCTTGAAAAATTCAACGGGGTCATAGACATCGGCAACTACAAACAGCGACTGCAGATTATGCTCATTCTGCACGGAATGGACATGAAGTACATCTTTTCGTATAATCGGGAGCTGCTTGAATTGGAGTTGAAGAATTCCGGGGCGGGCCATGCGAAGTTGGAAGATATGAAGGAAGAGTATTTTGATGTAAGTTTTGAATAAAAATATATGAATAAAAATATATGCTAAATTGGAATTTGTTTTCTGCATGGGGGTTCACAAAATGTAATATTTGCATCCCAATAGAAAATAGGTTTTAAGTACATTTATTTTAGAAGCAAAATAAATGAAAAATATCAAAATCACTTAATATTGTACGACCACTACACTTTTGTTATTATAAGATCAACTGTCAAAAGAAGGCAAAGTAAGTTGGTGCGGTCGCTTAGAAATTGAAAGAGAATTTTATAAAGTCAATATGGGTGGCGATATTTTTGTATTTTTTTTGTAACAAATTTTAATCGTTCTCAGAAATGCTTTCGGAAAACAAATAGTGTGAATGAGCGCGTTATGTTTATGAATGTCTCAATTTTTCTTGGGGTGCTATCGTTATTTAAATTGAACGATTGACAAGTTGGTCAAATTAAATTAATAAAAATTAATTAAATCATTAATATTAAGGATATCATGTTAATTTTGTTGTTTTCATTATATTCCAGGCATTTGCTCAGGCCTCCAT
This sequence comes from Hydroides elegans, assembly GCA_001703475.1. Taxonomy (NCBI): domain Eukaryota; kingdom Metazoa; phylum Annelida; class Polychaeta; order Sabellida; family Serpulidae; genus Hydroides; species Hydroides elegans. Next base: position 22,757 of record LQRL01178591.1, on the reverse strand, counting down.
CGACATTTTGCCTCAGATTCTCACTGAATTCAACCGTGACGCCTGGTCCAACTGTTCTAAAGGGTGGGCTTCAAGGATGAAAGAAGCGTTTAGAGATAAAAGGCAGAAAATGAAAGAAGAAAAGGAAGCAGCGGAAGAAGCTGAAAAAGAGTCTCTGAAAAACAACGCCACAGCTACCCAATAAATTTTATATTTTTTGCGTTTAAATTTGGTTTTGAATATATCTTCTAAGACATCAAAGCATCAAGACATCAAAACGTCAAGACATCAAAAACTTTGAAATATTCAAACGTACCTTATGAAAGAGAATATATGTTATTAAATTGTATATTCGTTTGAAATAATCATCAGCAATATAAGTTTGTAAGAATTCATGGAATAGTCTTCAATACAATAATACAAAAATGAATTTAAATGAAATTTTATTGAATCTATTATTCAAGGCTGAATTTTGGTCGGAGTGTAGCGCTTGATTAACATTTTACTATTATATTAGCGTATCATCTCGGAGAAATGAGTTATTTCTACAAAAATAAACTTTCTCTCCGAAATATTATTTTATTCACAACAAGTACATTTTTACATAGAATATATTTTGAATTTTAAATGCCTGCATATTCTACTTAATAATACAACTACGTCTTTCTTTATAATAAAACTGGCTAAAAGTCAAATCTATACAATATAAAAAATATTTTTTTTATATTTTTCAAACAAAGCACCATTAAAAGGCTACCGTATAATGCACTTTCATCATTTGAAACAAAATCAGGTACATAGAAGGCTACCTCGGTTAATTGCTCACCTAGAAGCGTATTTTCGTGTTCTCATGTGAATCTTTCTATGTAAACAAATACTGAGAATTTTGATTTTGATAACATTTTTAGGTGTGCCACTTAGCAAATAATTCATTAAATAGAAATAGAAATATTCGTGCAAACGGTCATCTTTTTGCCTCCTTTTGTAACAAGGGGGTCGCAATTTTCGCTTCCTCGGTTTATTGCTCACCCTATTATTTTCTTTATTTATCGTAAATAATTTTACATATTCGTGATTGATATGTCTTTATATCATTTTATCATTTTGAAAATGCATAAAAGCATGATATTTTACTTTTGCATAGGCTTGCACAGGATGTAAAATAAATAAATTTCAGACTTATATACCCCTTTCACCTGTAGGCTATAAATATTCGAAAGATCACTAGTTATATATTATTCAAATATGAATAGTCTATCAAAATACAAATTGGTAGTACTATAAAGCAGCAACTATAAATAAAGAAATATAACATATATATATCCATATTACAGTATTGAAGTAAAATTAGTACTCAGCTAAATTACCTAAACATCCAAAACATGCTTTGCAAATTACAGTAAGCGAATCACTGCTAAAGACGAAATTATTATTTTTTAATTTCGATAAAACTGATTTAAACACACATATAAAATTATATGTAATGAACTGATCTGGTTTTAAGTTAGTCTAATACAATTTGCGGAAAAAGAAACATAAACAAGAATTCGTTTATCTAGCTACAGTACCCTAAAAGTCTAGGATGTCGAGCACATGATGTAGACTAATGCTATTAAACATTTTAATTAATACATAGTTTAGAATAGTTGAATCAGACAAATAAGTCGAAAAACGCATTAAATCTCCCATTATTGACAACCTAATAAGGTGAGCAATAAACTGAGGTAGCGAAAATCCCGACCCTCTTGTTTCAAAAATTGGTTGAAGAAGGTTATGTTGCGTCGTTATTCATATATTTGATCAATGAATGTTTAGGTAATTGGTTCACCTACACATGTTGTGAAAACCAAAATTTTTCTACTTAGTTAACATATAAATGTTTATATTAGAAACCAGAAACACGCGTTTTGGTGAGCAATAAACCAAGGAAATATTCTATTATTTGTATTTTATGTCTAATTCCAAATCAGTCAACAGTCATACAAACTCTTTTGTATCGAAACCTCTAATAATTCAGATCCTATATCCATCAATAATATCTACATGAGTAAACTATTCATCCACCAAATTCTTACAAAGTCAATCTCAGTAACACACAATCGTTTATAAATACAACTTTTTCCACTCCTATGTCGATTTCAATTACACATCCCCGCGCCTTTGTGCTCTTTACAAGAAAGGCTTCATGAGGTTATTCGAATATTGGTAAATGCTATCCAGGAGGGCTTGAGACGAGTCGTATTTCTTTGAAAGGTAGAAGGCACCCAAAGCGCTTCCACTTACGGCTGCTACTGAGGCTATGGTCACCAATTTCTGAAGCAACTGCAAATAAAACCAAAAAAAAAAAAAATTATGGCAGAGCAAATAAAAAACAAATGGAAACAGGCTATGGTTACCAATTTCTTGAACAGCTGTACAAAACATTGACAACGTAGACAAAATCATGTTGTGAATAAAACTAAACTAGAAGGTCAGTGACCTTGGATCCCCCGTGGACTTCAACAATTCGTCAATGCAGAATGGTCAGTACTTATTGAAATCTTCCTTGGAAATAACAAAATATTTTGCATACACAAAATATCTAATATGAAAAAAGAAGGTTTTAGTAGAGGACCGAATTCGTCATTTCCTAAGCTTATATATCAGTAAATTAATTAAAGGAGACGCACCATCAAAGGTAAAACGATGTCTTTCGCGCAACGTCTTTCTCACAACGTCTTCCTCATAACGTCTTTCTCACAACGTCTTTCACACAATGTATTTCTCACATCGTCTTTCTTACAATGTAATTCACGCAACATATCTCATAACGTCTCAATCGACAATGTTTTTCTCACAACGTCTTTCTCACAACGTCTTTCTTTAAATTGATTTTGTCACATCTTTCTCACAACGTCTTTCTCACAACGTCTTTCTCCCAACGTCTTTCTCACAACGTCTATCTCACAACGTCTTTCTCACAACGTTTTTCTCACAACGTCTTTCTTCAAATTGATTTTCTCACAACGTCTTTTCAACAACGTCTATCTCACAACGTGTTTCAAAACCTCTTTCGTAAAACGATTTTCTCACAACGTGTTTTGCACAACGTTTTTATAACATTTCTTGGAAACGTGACGCCATTTCGACAATTTGCGGTTGATCGACATGAAACCTTGACCAGGCACAGCTTAAATGTATCATGTTTAAGAATATAAAATATGAGCCCTAGCTTATTTCTTTTAATGTGGAATGCCATTTCTACAATTTGTGGTTGATCGACATGAAACCTTGACGAGGCACATTCAATATGTGTTTTTTTTTAGAACTCTAGCTTAATTTATTCACAGCTTGTTCCATCATTGAACACGATTCGCCATTCAAGGAATAAGACGATTGATGGATCGACATGAAACTATGTTGAGGCAGAATTTCTACTTGGCAGCTAGCAAAGACAGGGCATATACTGACTGTCTTCCTCATACATACATACTTAAATGATAATATCTTATATTATAACCCACATTTCCTAAACTGACTATAATTTTCGCCCTTTTTCAAGTGCTCCAGAATCGACAATTTTCAACCGATCGAGATGAAACTTTAACGAGGCACGACTTAAGACCTCGGTATATACGTGTATAAAATTTGAAAACCCTAGCTTAAATTTTTCACACCAAACTTGCGTGCACAAAGTACTTAGCATCTGATTTTTTTTAATA
>LQRL01178588.1:26828-49334 GCA_001703475.1 Hydroides elegans | reverse complement strand
ATTACACTATGACGCGTGAAATTGTCCGGATGGACATTTGCAAAGTAGAATGTGGCCTTGAGAAATAGTTTGATTCATTCCTTTGAAGATAAAATCATTTTCGTCGATTCAAACAAAATTGTAACTGTATTGAAAAAAAAAACATTTGAACTAGTTATGTAGAATATGCTCTCTAAACTCCGAGCATTATACATATTATATTATATCGCTTGCCTGGCATAATAAATATAAACTTGCTTGAATTTTATGATTCAGCCGGTTACTTTCAACAAAACCTTCCGCTGTATACCAACTGGTTATCTTATCTATCACCAGTAACGTATGCATATAATGGACTTCTCATACTAGAATATCGCTATGGTGAAGATATCAGGTAAATGTATGGTTATTGTTAATACTACATTTTTCTATTTATTTGCTATTGAAATTAATAGACTTTTTCTAATACAAACCGACCAAACAGTTATTGGATTAAATGCTATTATTTGACTTCATATTCAAACCTACAGAAAACACGTTTTTTCGTCAACTCATCTTGTAGTAGATCCTACAATTTTTTGAAAAAAAAATTATATGCTATTTAATATATTTTTCCAGATGCCTTTCTGATAATTCGACAGCTTACATTGGTTGTCTAGAGAATAGCAATGCCAACATTTCCGGGAAGGATGTGTTAGACAAATCGGATGTACATATTCCTCTATGGATCAACTTCATTGTTCTGTTAGCTATGTCAATTGCATTTAGGTAAGTAACAAATGCATATTTATCAAGAATCATCACACTGATAATGACAAAACACAGATCTCCAATTAACTAAACTTCAGATATTAATTTATGAGCTACACTTGTAGCGTACAGATTCGATCCTTGTTCGATCTTTGTTCTTTATATAACGATTGAATAAATTGCATAAATTGATTTCGTTTATATTTCAGATACCTTTCATATCTTGTCATGCGATATCGGAGAAAGCCAACCACGCATAATAAAAAGTATATTAGGATTTACCACTAAAATAAAGCTAAATGCAATTAAACTGTTAGGATTTACATTGTATATGTTGCAGGGTATCTATTCGTTTTAGGGCAAGTATACTTGCCCTAGGGTAAGTATACTTGCCCTAGGGTAATTATACTTGCCCTGACTGTGTTAGGGTAAGTATACTTACCCTGATATTTTCCAGGGCAAGTATACTTACCCTGGTTTTTGGCCTTCAAAAATGAAAGATACCTTGATTTGATATAAACATAACAGTTATTCATTTGAGTGAGTGAGTTAAAGGTTTCGCTTGGATTAGTGTGAGTTAAACGTTTCGCTCCTCATGGCAATTGTATAAACGGTGATTGATTGCAATCGAAATTGATTGTTTAGTGATGCTGTTACTAAAAACGATCTTCGAGGGGATTACTATATGGGGCTTAGTGAGCCGAACATTACGCCTCGATGAGTCGAGCGTTTCGCTCTGGATCAATGAGTAGACCATCTCGATCTTGTTACCTACATTAAAAACATTTCACTCGTAAATAAATGAGTAAAATCGGATGGTCAGGATTCATTAAGGGGAAAATGTTACTTTTAAAAATAAATGTGTCGTTTTAAATTCCTTTGGACGTAGTTGGCGTGTAGCAAAAACATGACCTTCATACAGATAGGTATTATCTTTTTAAATCTGCAAATGTTCCCGAGCACACGTTGTCAATCTAGCCATACATGTTGTCAGGATAATGAGTTAAGGTGACAATGAGTGAAGGAAATGATTAATCTAGCGTGAAGGTGTGAATTTCGTTTACAAATTTACTGATTTGTATGTGTTTAAATTTAGTTTAGTAATAATGAATTATCGATTATTTAATTGTAAATCAATCTTAAGAATAAATGAATTGAAGATATTGACAATTTGTGAAACCATAAATATACGTATTTTTTATGAAAGTTTTTATGCAATAAAATAAAGAAAGTTTCTGAACTATGTTTCAGCATTTAAGGATAAAACTTATTGTAATAAACGTTTTTGTATGATAATTCACTAAAATTCCCTTCAGATCAAACCCCAATCGTGTCCTACACCATTGTTGAAAAGTGCGATTTAAAGTCGCGTACGGAGTTATGTTAATAATCAGATGAAAACGTTCGACTCACAAATCCAAGCGAAACATTTAACTCACTCACCCTCATGAATAACTTGTGCATACAATGGACATAACAATTTAGGGTATCTTTCATTTTTTGAAGGTCAAAAACCAGGGTAAGTATACTTGCCCTGGAAAATATCAGGGCAAGTATACTTACCCTGAAAAATCAGGGCAAGTATACTTACCCTAGGGTAAGTATACTTGCCCTAACCGAATAGATACCCTACAACATATATAGGGAATAATATGGGAATACTTTATGAAGGTTCAATATTGTTAGGTGTTTATTGCACGAAGGGGTCAGCCGAAGGCTGAGTGCATCCAATTTGACTCCTGAGTGCAATAAACACCTTACAATAATGAATCTGAATATTGTATTCCCTTTATTACATGGAATAACAAAGAAAATCGTTACTGAAAAAAAGTTAATTTTTGCCATATCATAGTGGGCGATAATATAATATATTTAATAATATTGACAATCAGGATTAATCATAAAATATTACGCTTATAAATCATCTAGGATACGAAAATAATCTATGTGAAATCAGTTATTTAAAAATTAATTCATGTTTATATTTTTTTATCATGAACATTTGATTTCGGAAGCGCAATCGGAAAATAGTCCGGGTGCAATACACTGAAATATTGCATCATAGCTTTTCCTTATCATTTCTTTAAGCGATGCATCCTGACCGTGTAATAAGTTCTGAATATTACTTACCTACAGCTGTGTTACTGATGACAATAAACTCTGTTGACGAGATAGTCGAATACGTGGATATCCGATCGGGATCCAATTTTGTATGACCAGTATTGATATTTTCAAATGAAGATGAAATTCTTTCCGTAGAAACAATATCTGCTGAAGAGTGTGTTGAATGCAAATAACCATACAATATGTTCCCCTTAGAAAACGGTTCATTTTCGCTTGTTATCATTTCCGTTTGGGTTGATATATTATCGTTCGCGCTTTGAGATGAATTCAATATGAGCTCATCAGGTTTGGTGAATATGTCCAAATTTTCAATATTCTTCACAGTGATATCATTTTCGATGTTTGGAGAAATCGCCTCGGTGTGGTGATGATTGCACAGAATGTTGTCACCTTATAAGTAAAAATAAAGCAAAAATAATAAAGTATGATGCTGTTTAAAATAAAGCGACAACCTGTATAATCAGCCCGATTAACAATTTGCAATCCAGGCCAGGCCTGTTTCAAATTAATTAAAGACACTTTGCTGTAAAAACATAGAAATATCATCTTAAACTAAAAAAAAAAAAACAAATACTTATAGTGCTTTACATGCTATTCATCGTTTTATATGCTATTCATCTATATCTAGAAAAATACAGTTAATTGTTTACCTGTATCCTTTATAATAAGGATGGCGTCATTTTTATTTTCAATCCTATCGCAAATCCCCTTAATATAGCAGATCCCATAGTACAAAGTCGCCGCAACGCAATCCGAATTATCCATGCAAAATGCAGCACACTCATCTATGGAACCCGTTTTCATGTTGGCGAAAGACCACTCATGGGCGCAGTCCGAATTCTCAAAGACACAATAATCCACATTCGGAGCTGTCATAGAAAATAGAATGGAACACTTATTAGTCATTCATATCAACCAGATTTTCGTTTTTAATTGTAACAGATCATGTCTTCCTAATTTGTAAAAAAAAACAAATAACAGAGAAGTACGAAGCTCCATATAGCTAATTTATTTTTATTTTTATTTTTCGAAATAAAGAAAAGGTTTAGGTTAAATTTATATTAAGTTTGTATAAAGTTTGTAATATCCAATTAGACTGTAATCCTGATTTCCTTTCACTCAACATCCAATCAAAAGCTATAACACACTGATTTACATAGAATGTTAGCGGAAGTTAAATAAAAAGAAAAACATGTAAAGTTTTTGCTAAGGTAATTACAAAGATTTAACATGAACTTTATCAAAATCATAATAAAGATTTTAATACAAATATAAAAGAAAAACAAATTTATGATAACTTTATGATAAATTATCATAAAGTTTTTAAACGTTATAACAAAATTCTGGGTTTATCTAAATCTAAAGGGTTTCAAAAAACATACATTTATAAGAAGAAAAAAAATGTATAATAAATGTATACCAACTTATCATAAAATTATCATTAAGTTATAATAAAGTGTTGCCATTTATTTTGAATAAGACATTGGCAGTCTCTGTTATATCTTATCAAATAATGGTAAATGTATCATTTCTATCATATAAATGTATTATCCAAAAATTATTAAAGATTTAGACAACATACTTGAAAATGCCTTAAAGGTGAATTATCATAAAGTTATCATAAAGCAATAACTTTACATTAACTTTTTGATAATTTTATGATAACTTAATGAAAAGTTATCATAAATTTATTGTAAAGTTTTTTCTTGATATTTTAATTGAAAACCTTTTGATTAAAATTAGCAAAAACTTAATACAAACTGGTTGCGAACTTAATGATAAGTTATCATAAATTTATTGTAAAGTTTTTCTTGATATTTTAATTGAAAACCTTTAGATTAAAATTAGCAAAAACTTTATATAAACTTGTTGATAACTTAATGATAAGATATCATTAATTTATTGTAAAGTTTTTCTCTTGATATTTTAATGGAAAACCTTTAGAATAAAATTTAGCAGAAACTGTATATAAACTTGTTGATAACTTAATGATAAGTTATCATAAATTTATTGTAAAGTTTTTTCTTGATATTTTAATTGAAAACCTTTAGATTTAAATTTAGCAAAAACTTTATATAAACTTGTTGATAAATTGATGATAAGTTATCATATAGTTATTGTAAAGTATTTTTAACTATTTAAATTGATTTTTATATAAAATTTAGCGATAAATTATATTAACTTTTGATAACTTTATGAAAAGTTATCATAAATGAATTGTTAATTTAGCTTTATATGTTTTAATTAAAAATCTTTAGTTTGAAATTTAGCAAAACGTTTATATTTACTATTTGATAACGTTATGATAAGTTATCATATATTTATTACAAAGTTTTTTTCTTTTGATATCTTAATTGAAAACTTTTACCTTATAGTTTTATCAAGAACTTTACATTAACTTTTTGATAACTTTGTGATAATTTTTCATAAATTTATTCTAAAGTTTTTTTTGTAATTATTTTTTCCTGTTATAATTTTATTAAAACTTTTCAATAATGTTGATAACATGTTAACGTTTATTATTTAGCAATATCGTGATATTATTTCTGTGACAATTAAAGTAAATGGTTTTTCTTTCTATATTTTGTAAGAAAATTAATAATAATTCTTATAAAGATACTGTAAATGTTTAGTTAAAAAGAACGTTATATAAATGTGTTGATACGTTTTAATTTAATTATCAACAATTTATGGAAAGTTTATGTTTTTTCTATAATGCATCTTAATGTGTTCACAGCATGTTTTTGGTGGTAACCAAATCTTATCATTAATTCCTTTATATTGTTTCCATTATAAACTGTGAGGAAATGCTTATAGATTCAAATTTAAATTTCTCAAAAATGATAATAAATGGATTAAAGATATAAAGGTTCTTTTAAACCTAACATTTACATGCAAAGGATTCGAATTAATTTCAATGTTTTTTTATCTTTACTACTATTCATTCCTTTATTTTTACTTCGGCTAACCTCCTATGTTCACCAGTGTTTCGCATATTTTGATTGGATGTTAAGTGAGGGAAAAACAGGATTACAGTCTAATTTAATCATATAAATTTTATACAAACTTTATATAAATTTTATATACATTTTTTTCTCTATTCTGAAAAATAAGAATTTTTTAAAAAAATAGCTATATGGGGCTTCGTAGAGAAGTGTTTATATTATATTTTACTATTTACTCTTACCTGTGGATACGTCCTTTAGCATTAAAAATAAAACGCACCAGTGCAGCTTTGGTTTTAGAACCTTTATATTTCTAAATCTCGTATTGGCCAGCGTCAAAAAGGTCACAAGCATGATGTTTCGTATTGTGGAGGGTCTATACTGTTTAACTACTAAACAAGCCTACCAGTTCCAATATCGTGAAAAGCAGGCTGCTACGTTTATATATCATTTTACCAATATGAATTATATTGCATCATGAATACTGTTTGGTATTAAATAGTGCGTCGTTTATGAAAAAAAAAATAATTGAGTAGCTCTGAAATTTAGAATGATTGCTTGCGTCATTGAATATATAGTGGGGTGTTAATAGGTTCAGAAGAAGTCGAATATGCAGTATGTAGCTAAATAAAAATATCACTGAAAGCTCGAAAAACTTATTTCCTAATAATAATCTTGCGTGAGATATTATAAATGTTAATTAGTGATGAAAAGAAACTGTAATTATAAGGCTTTTAAAGTAATGAAACTAGTCATGAAAATGAAATGAATGTATAATTAAACTTGATGTCCGATATTGAGTCAGCGTGAGTCGCAGAAATTAGAGCTATTTCATTGGTACATTACTATGGCTTCCCTGTTATGTGGAATTCGGATGAAAGGGGCTTAATTGGTACAAGTACTGAAGGATGGTTACTACAATTATCTCAGCATTTATAGATATACAATATTGTTTATGATATGTGTGATATGTGTTTATTAATATTTATTAGGCATTATTATATCGATTCTTATGTTTAGTCCCGTCGATTCAATATCCTTCGTTTATTGTTTGGCTGATTTATAGTAAACTTGGAATAATAAAGAATTATATGCATTATATCACATTCAAATTAAATTGTTAAATGAAAATATATGAATGAACAAAAATGGAGGATAGCTTTTTTTACGTATACCAATCTTATAAATGGTTGAATTAGGTCATATTTCAACGTATTTTTAATCTTATAATCCTTTAAAACGCTTTTTCGAACATTTTTTAACAACTTAAAAAAATATTTTAGGGGGGAATTGCGCAGGGGGGAATTGTCCTACGGGGGGAATTGTCCAGGGGGGAGTTGTCGGGGGGAATTGTCCAGGGGGGAATTGTCCAGGGGGGAATTGTCCTGTTCCCATACAATACAATACATATATAAAGATATAACATTAAGAATAATACTTTGCTACAAGATAAATAATATCACAGTCTGATTTGCATTAAAAATAGAGGAGTGATGACTTAATAAGTTATTCTAAAAGTGCTAGACTGTTCCAGTGTGGTTCATTACGAGCCAAGTATATGATGTAGGAGCATACAAGAGCGGTTTGAGATAGTTTTCTAAGATGTTGCTTAACTTTAGTTTCATTAAAAACTTTAAAAACTTTAGATATCTGACTTTTATTGTTCTTTGTTATAACACCGCGACTACCGACTTCGAAACACAAAAGTTCACACTTGAAACCATTCGATTTTATATCCGATGCAAGCTGTGTATATCGTTCGAGTTTTCTCTCTCTAGCAGACTCTATATTGATTTCGATTGCTTTTGATTTGTCATTATATGCCAATTTTTGATTTTTCAATTTTAAGTAACCAGAGGAGATTCGAAGGTTTGACTTGCACTAACAAAGGTATCATTATGTCTATTCATAACAATAGGAAATCCAATATTGCTTTCTTATGCAGTTACCTAAGTGTTGAAACCGATTGTCCTTTTGATTCAATACACGAATTATCAACATAAAGCAACAAAATACGTTATCATATTTCTAGTATTTGATATAAGATGCACATTCAAGGTTCCACTATTGTAGCACTGTATAGGAATTTTCTTAACGTATTACAATAAATGTATATATTAGAACTAAATATTATGTAATACAGTCAACACAACTCCTAACCTTACAACTCAAACGGCTAAACGATGCAACCCAAACGCGTAAACGAAACTTTTCAAACGGCTAAACGAAACTTTTGAAATGACTAAACGGCTAAACGGCAAAACGGCTAAACGCATAAACGGCTAAACGATGACCGAGAGCTGCTGTGGGGATATAAAAGGAAAGGCATGTTGTCATTTATTCATACTTCAATATGCCTCAACTATCATTGGAGCTGCGCAAAGTTGTTATTCATATGAAAGAAGATGGGTGTTAATTCTACTGCAGAAATGCCTTATCCAATAAATCTATATTCATAAATCCGTGAAATATATTGCAAATGACAGCAATAATATTAAAACTGCATTTAAACTATGCGCACACAACATATGTAACCCGACAAAGAATGTATAATATTATTCATTAGCTCTTAAAGTGGTCACAAAAATGAGTGCGAAACATTTATTTCAATATTATGTATTGACCAGAGATCTAATTCCATACATTGTATATCAAATGAAGAGTGAAATCAAGTATTGAATCATTTTGTACAACGAGACATAATTGATCAACACATTGGTAAAGCACAATGGTTATATCAAAAAGAAAATGCAACTAATTCATAATTAAAAGAAGTGTTTATCAAATTATTAGACCCCTAACAATTGGACCAGAAAATGTTTTGCATATGTTCATATTTGCATAATAATATTCATATGATATTGTATCTGTCGACATACAACACAGAACAAAATGCCTAAACGGCTAAACGGCTAAACGCCTAAACGGCTAAACGCGTAAACGGCTAAACGCGGAAACGAGAAACGCGTAAACGAGAAAACGCAAACGAGTAAACGAAACTTTTGAAACGAAAGAAATTGCTTTCGATATTTAGGTTAGGAGTTGTGTTGACTGTATGAGAACAAAGTGTTATTGTAACACTTTCTTTCGACAAACCGATTGAATTTCATATCAGAGACCACACAGTGATATCTAAGTTAGAGCCCCCTTTATTTTTTATGAAACAAAATCATACAACTTCATAAATTTCTGTTTCAAATTATCCTTATTTCGGAGTAAGTATACAAGTATGGTCCATACTTGAAGGTATACATAATTATATGCATACAGGGGTATGGCCTTTATCAATAAAATAAACAAATAAATATATGAAATATTTATATCATAATTATTAAACAATTAAAAGTATATGCAAATAAAGTGTTAAGAAGACTTGGCAGGTAGATGCAGGTGACAATGCAACTGAGCTTAGCATTGAAGGATTCTGAACTCAATCAAAATAATGCAAAACCGTTTAAATATATAAATGTGATCTCAACGTTTAATTATATACGATCGATATTCATAGCTCTCTTCTTTGTGTATTTATTTATTGAAAATTTTAAAAGAATGATAATTCATATCAATTGGAAAAGCTTTTGGGTGAGCCTCTCCTTGCTGCGCAAGGATTTTAAGTCAGTGCAAAAAGAATCGTTAAAGCATGTGAAAGGAATAGGGAAGTGGACAAAACTATGAGTAGGTCTTTATATTGTTTCGAAATCTGATCCAAATCATCGTTTTATAAATGTATACAATCCGGGGAATTTCCTATTGATGTTATAAAAATATCCAAAATATGTTGAGTAACGCAAAAAAGTCCCCAATCTTTTTGTTGTGTTTTTATCAATGCTTATCATTATCGTTACTTTGTATGAGGACCTTTCCCTCACAACCAAAAAGAAATTTATATAACAACAGCAACGTTTAAAACGTTTTTTTACTCCGTATATAGCTGATAAATTGCTTAATCAGTTCGTGATACGCCATATTCCGTATGAGCAACGTTATGATTACGCTGAATCTACTCATTGCCTTTTTATAGGATATTCACGTAAAACAATAAGTTTTCTTTAAGTATTTTTAACTCATTTAACTCTTTTAGGCTGTAAAAGCTAATTTTGGACGATGTCTTACTGATAAGGTCTCCGATATTATTCTAAATGTCAAATATAAAACGCAACATTTTCATGTAAAACGTAACAAAGCTTGCTCAAGCGAAAAGTCTTCCAATGTCACAATGCTAAAAGCTGAAATTCTAGGCAGATTGATATCAAGGATGTAATGAGAACAATTAGAAAACTATAGGTTAAAGCAATACACACTTGCACATCCCGTCTCGTCTAAAGGCAATATATGAGACTAAATAAATAAACCTTTAGAAACGGGCACATTCTGTTAACATGTAGGCAAGAGTTGTTTTACATAAAGAACGGAGCCAAGAACCTTAATAAACATATCCGGGGAATGTGAATATTATCCCCATATACAGGGGGTACAGATCGGATTGGATTTGGCCACCCGCAATATTCCAAGTTTTGATATGATATTTAAGAAGCAAGAAGACCTCTATCGCAAGATAACTGATTATATGAATTAATCAAAATTCTTAGATATCTTAAAACGTTAGACACTTAAATTTCCTGGTATTTCCAATTCAAATACTCAATAACCCAAATAAACCAACGGATTGAGTATATAGTGTGCACATGGATTACGTTTACCCTACTATCTCTAACTCGACCAGAAACTGAAAATTATTACCCAAAACTTAAGGGCATAGCCACATCCGAAGCTTTTTCTAGTTTTTTTTCTAACAAACCTGTCTTCCAATGTATTCCTTACAGAAAACCAAAACCATCGAGTGGTTATGTTGATTTTTGATTTTACTCCCATAAGGAGTAGGCCTACATTGGAAGACAGGTTTGTTAGGGGAAAAAACAAGAAAGGTTTCAATGTGACCCTACCCTAAGGGATAAAAATGTAAATAAGTTATATGTTTTTTGTTTGAAAGTTTTTTGAATTTTTTTAAGTTTGAAAGGCACCAATTTTTTTTTTGAAAATTTTTAAGCTTGAAAGGCACCATGCAACTAATACATAATCATTCAAAATTAGAATGACAGCAAAAACTCCCCTGTGAAGCCTTCATACAAGGATGTCAAAGCCAGGAAGTATTGTCTGGAGTCCTGCTGGTTTCGTGTTCAAAAGAAACATACGTCTGTCGGATGTTCATGTTCGAATTTGTTATTTCGGTGGTGAAAATCAGTGATTTCATATATGTTTTAATTCGTATGGAAAAATCCGCGTTTGCAAAAGATATAATAGTGCTAATAATCGGGGAAACTTTGAAAGTTGATATGGGAATGCATATTATCCTGGAAATGTCAGTTTGAAAGGAAAACGAGTGAAGTTTGTGAAAAGAAGAGCAATTAAGCGTATGTCCTCATTCAAAGACGAGTTGAGGCCTGGCCACACGGGAAGATGTGCCTAGCTAACATATCATAACTAACCGTGTTTTTCATGTATTCCTCGTTGGTAACTCGAAAACTGTCTAGCTTTTTAAAGCGCAATGCCGTTATTGTGTTTCCCATAAGAAATACATTAAAACACGGTTTATAAGGATAAAAGCTCGAAAATGCTTTCTATGTAGCCATGCCCTGATAATGTAGCTCTTACTGAGTGACATGACAGTGAAACTGGCACTGTCAGTATTGAAATAATTTGAAGTCCGTTTTTTTCGAGGTTCTATTTTCAATATGTTGATACGCTTAAGATTCTAAAATAAACTAATTTTAATGTATTTCTTTGAACGCGTATAACGGAACACATAGGCCTATATCATTTTTGATTTAACAAAAGCTGAACTAAGACTAGTTTGCTTTTGTAATGAGCAGGGAACCATGAAACCACTCAAAACATCATCTACAAAAGTTTAATAAACTAGTACGTTATTTTACATTTTCATAATTGTTCATTTATGCAAAGTAGGAAAAGTCATTTGAAGAAGGATTTCTTAAATTACATCTTCAACCCTTATCTACCATCATTAAATTGATTTCAAGTGCCTAGTTCATTACGACCTTGACATTTTAAAAAGTGAAATCGTTGCAATAGAGATACAACGCACAAAGACACAACGCGGATCGGATTTCAGGAAGTCTGGAATAGCACAGGGGGCTATGACAATATCTCAAGCAGTTCCTTCTATTTGTTGAAATAATGATTTTTCGAATCATAACATATACATTGGTGGAGTTTATCCTCCATCATTCTACCGTAGTTTTGAACCAGTTTAAGTACAGTGGCGTGCGGTTCTAAAAGCTATTTTGCTTTATAGTTTTGGCGTTTATAGTTTGTGCGTTTTCTCGTTTTGCGTTTATCGTAAGCGTGTGTCTGTTTGCTGTGGGAGGTTAGAAACGGGTGCGACTGTAAACCGTTTAAGACTCAAAATACCAAATGATAAGCAATAACAATAATTTTATGCATAAACGAGAGCTTCGATTCTACATGGTCAGTTTTAACGGTACAGGTATCGAAGTGCGAAGAGCACCCAACGAGCTCTTCCTCGCAAAACGTGTTTCCAGGATAACCTAGCTGGTGTGTCTAATAAACTATTTTTTTTTTGTAAAAGGTGTTACTTTGCCGCTCCATGCTTGCTAGAAGATGAGGAACCTTTAAGCTTGGTTCAAATGAATCGCGTTTTTGCAAAATGTAAAAAAGCGCTGTTTTGTATTTGATTATATTTTTATGGTTGTTTAAATGTGATTTCACAGTTTTTGAAAAATGTGTTTTGGGATGCCCTTCATATACGTGCCTTTTTTAAATGGACTACTCGTCTAATCAACGGTTACTCAGATAACAGACAGACAAATTACTAACAAAATACGTCTTAAAACGAACCCATAACCTGGGATGCCCTGCAATGAGTGCAATGAATTACGAAAATAAACCGAAGCTCATATAACATTGGTACATGTAAGTAAGCGGAAAGATTCTTTGGGCTATATTTTCCTGTCGATGAAGATTGATGCCAAATTGAGTACGTCTGAAGGTAGAATGGGCTGTCATCAGATGTGAATAATTTGATATTTTTTATAACATAGATTTCTGATATTCTGAAGAAATGTCTTCTCACATGTATTTGCGCTTGCGATTGCGTTTGCGTTTTGGGGTATCCGATTTGCGTTTTCCTCATTCATTTAGACAATGTGCGTGAACACATTTTCCCAACTATTTCCGAACTTATTCTGGTCATATTTTAACCATTACTAATATTATGTGCATTATAGCTTGCAGTTATCAATCGCTCACCGAGTGAAATTAATGCATTTGCGTTTTAGCGAAACGATAACATAAACGCATAGATTCTACCCAAGTGCCTACGCCTTCACTCGGTTGATGATTTGCAAAACAGATGGATAATTGGGAGCACTATATGATAACCATCTTAACTAGTTAACATTGGGAATAATATGTGTTACAATCGTATAGTTCTCAATATGTTTGTACTCAAACTTCGAAAAATCAAACCTGATGTAACCTAGTTTAAGTGCATATCACTTAATTGGTTAAAAAGTCACACCTCCATGAAATGTAGGTCTTCTGTAATTGCATCGCTATCCCTGGATTTTCTTAATCCGTGTTAATAGGGGATTTAAGTTCGATTTTGACCACAGAAAGTCTACACCGATGCTTATATTTAAAGGGTTTCGTGCATAACGCTACTTAGTCAATATGCAATGATTGGGTTTTCGCACTGGCATTTAAAATGCGTCACATAAGACTCAGGATACACGTCATATAATAAATCAAACGTCGATAAAAATCATAGGCAACATATGTCCGCGATAAAACGTATTCGCAATTATGTCATGTTTTTGAGTGGACTTTCTCAAAACGCAACCAATGTTCTTATAGTACTTTATACACGGAACCCTTCACTTAGTTTTTGTTAAGTAAGTGCAAGTTCACTTATTCAGATGTAGACTCATCTCATGTTTGGGATTCAACTCTTGAGAATTTAATCTGTGTGAAATTTATTCAATTTCCAAAAGTGACTAGGTTCAATTATGCCTGTCTATATCAACCCCTTCGATGTACCGATTTGATATTTGTTCTATTTTGATATTGAAAAGATGAAACCTTAAATAAACATCTTCATTTTCGATGGTGGTATACTTTTGATAGATAATGAAATTATAACATCTTAAATAATGAGGACATCAACTTATATGGCATCTATTTGTAATATGAATTATTGAAAGATAACCGGCTAACCTTTCCTTATTAGCTCTATCAGTTGAAAAGGATATCTAACAACGATACCATATAACCCGACATCATGTCTAAACATATATTTTCATATCTACACATGTAATCAAGGATTCATGTGGTGATTCGACTTGTTGAAGTATGGGATTCCGTGAAATTTAAATTTTAAATTTCAAGATATTAAAGTCAAATATATCTTGAGTTCAAATGGATTTCTCTGTATTACCTTTAATTACAGTTGGTGTATGTAAATGGCATATGAAGTTAAATTTACCCCAGTTTCATTCCTTACATAATCAGTATAGTATTTGCGCATTTTATTAACATATTTAGACCAAAGCTAGATAACAATCAAATAGTTGGATAGTAAAAGTAAAAACATTTTAACTATTTTAATCATTTAAAGAGTATCAGATTTACTCATCATTTTGTACATTGTTTAGTTTTAAATATGATAACAAACTTTATGCGCTTAAAACAGGAAAGAAAAACTATAATTTAGCCTCAATTATAGTTTTGGCCTCTATCCAAATTATCAGGTGGTCTAAATCTAGCCCGATTTCAAGAAATTAAATCTTTAACTCAGAGGAACCCAAGGAAACCAATTAAAAATCAATCCATTTTGAAAAACATTCGAATTCAACTGAAATGCCTACAACACGGTCAAATGCTATATTCAACATAAAACCTCGTTTTCACAAAAGCAAAAACAACACAAATGTGTCTAGACAGTTATATATTTCACTTTGAAACAATCACTTATAAAATAATTTTCCAACTATTATTAGATTTAGATACTTATTATGTTAATGCGTGCGTGTGTTTTGCTTCTGACTATGAAATGAAGACGATAGAAGATCGATCTGTAATTTGATTATCTCAGGAAAATGCACTTTTTGTCATAGAGTTGAATTTGTTCATGGATGTATTTTACCCCTCTCTGTATCCCTTGATATCATATAAAGTTAGCTATGTTTTGGAGTTTTCATCTCCTGAGTTGACGTGATAGACTTTAGACAAAAAAAATAACAAAAATGTTCATAAAACACGTGACCAAAAAGATTTAAGGACTCGATAGTATATCAACCAAACGAAGACCGATATTACTTTAGTAAGCCATGGATCTTCGAGAGAAATCATCAATACAAATTACAAAATAATCTTTCAAGGAAATTATAAAAACCGCCTTGTCCTTATTTTGAATGGCACCAGTTTCTAGGACCAAGATGATTTAAGGCTTCATGGTACAGCAACCAGGCCTTTATTCATTCAGTTGTCCCTGGATCTTAAATAAAAATGTAATTTCTTTAGAAAATAAAAAGGGATCTTTTGCCTGTTCGTTTGATGTCACAGTTTAAATGAAATATAAACAACCGTTAATGACAAATTCAAAGATGTACAAAACGTTTCTTATCTGTCATTCTTATATATTCAAAATCGGTAGGATTCCATGCAAGTATATGCATTGACCAAAACCCAACTGAAAATATAAAACAATCGATAATAAAAAAAAGATTTCTTAAATGTGTATATGTTATGTTAGGGATCAAATGAATACAGCAGCAAGATGATATTCATATACATTTATACGATACAGTTATATTAGTTTACAAAAGCCTTGCTAAAACCTTAATCGAAGGCAAAGAATTTATAACGTTATCGCACCGCGCCAATGTTCCCTTCGGCGAGACGTCTATCAACGTTAAATTGATGTTCTCCTTTGGGCGTTTATGACGTCCGTTTCTGTTCCGGGTGTATTAACAACGACTTTGCAATGTCGTGACGTGACATAAAGAGAACATAAAAGACGTCCGTAATATTTCCATAGGGGCCAAAATAGGTGAGGTTATTCGACGTCACGTCCGATCACGACGTGATACGGACGACCCTTGCCAAAATGATGTCGACGTAACACAAATTGCCATAGCACCGCAAAATGTTTTATATCTCAAAAAACGTAGCTACCATTTGATGACGTTTGGTTTATACTAAGGACGTTCACAACAAACGTGCATTAAACGAATTCGTTATTTGTCTAGAGAAACAAGATAGAAGAAGGTGAACCGATACGCAGATAGAGACGTCTTGTTCATCCCTTATCAGGTTCGGATCCTTGAATTTCACACTGCAAGCTATCTCGCCGACATGGAAGAAAGCACACAGAAACAAACGCACATAAAACAAAGGTTTAGGGCAAAATTATGCATTTCTGGTAGTTACTATAATGGTTATCCCGAGTAATTAGTTAGTTATTTAACGGTTTTTTGTCAGTCATCGTCATGCGGTTTTATTATAGGCCTATATTTTAGAGTATATTCTATGATATTGTACGCGTTAAGGGATGTGTTTTGAGTTAATAATTTTTGCATGGAACCGCACCGTATCTCTTGATCATGTAGTGCAATCGTATTTTCTTGCCAGCTTTCACGCATGCAAGGGCTATCTGTTCATTTTTCTTATGGTGAAAAGTTTTAATTTGGTTTGTACTTATAAACTCTATTTCTATCATAAATGATATACATCAGACATACTATCGTTGGAAAACGATAGTAGTTAATTCTAAGAGCCTTATTTATATTAAAGATCTTGACATGATCTTGAATATTTAGGTGGCTAATACAAGATGTCTTAACATATTGTATGTACAGTGTAGGTCGCTTTTAGTTTTTTTGTGTGATATTTTGGTTTGTAGCTTTACATACATCTATCCTACTTCTTAGATAGATATATGTCAGCTGAATGTGATTGTATATTTTAGTAGAAACCTTATCATGTTTTTTTTTAACTCTTGATAAAGCCACCCAAAGCAGTGCCTCCGACAAGAAAGGCCCAAAAAGATTATGTAAGAGAATAAGATTATAATAAATATAATGGAAACATCATCAAGATTCCTACATGTATACACAAATTTAATATTTATGTGGCCATATATAAGATAACTCTGTTTCACAGTCAATAAATTTCCTTTGAAACAAATTTATAAATGCATAATCGAGATAACATTTAAATGTTAGAGCTTTATCGGGTAATCATAAATTGCTTCAATTTTATTACACGTATATTTTCTAAATGTACTTCACGCAATCATTAAACAATATTTATTATAAAGTATACATCAACATATTTCATGGTTTCATATGCTGTTTTTTATATGTCAAGCTACATGTATATATCATTTTTATGATTTAGTGACAAATGAAGTCTCGTACCTTATTAAACCTTTAAAAGATTAGATAAACGTATTTATACGAAGCACTTACTACACTCACTTGTCCTCTCCCCATTACAGTTTTCCCTTTGAACAAAAGAAAAACAGCTACACCAGATTATGTGCAAACCTAAAAAGTGATATTTGATTGCCTATAAATTTTCTCCACTCATGCAGTATATATGTATTATGATAATATCATATGATGTGCTGTAAATTTGTGTGATCTCATTAAGTTATAACATATAGGATATGTTATTTTATTTACTTGCTATATCGTTATAATAAATAATCTAAGATGGAATTGAGTTGAAATAAAATTATTAATTGGATCGCTTCCAACAGATATCAAATATTACAGACCATTGTTCTTACCAAAATGAGAGATTTTGAGACCTAGTTTTTGTACTTCTTAAAATTGCATGTGTTTCACCTAAACACCATTGGGTGCCCTTCCTTTTAAGAAAAAAAAAACGTTTAGGCAGCACTCATTGACAAGCATTTTGCTGTTGCTTGCTCCTGTATATCCTGTATATTAGGATTAACATCTTCGAAATTTATTTATTTCCGAATACATTCTAAACATATAGGAATATTTTAATATAGGTTATCATTATAGGAGTTTCAAGTCATTTAACACAAGGATATATTCTTTCAGCATGCATTTTATAACAAGGATAAGGGCAATTATAGATAAATCACATTTGATGCATTACTCATTTGGAATATATATTGTAATACTACTTGCTGTAAACCAAGGATGTTATGGATATTCAAATAGAAAGGTAAGTTCAATGTTTTGTTTTATTATTTATGTTCTGGTTTATAGTTTTATAGTGGTTTGCCCTTAAGCAACATACAATTGGTTGTAGGATGCATTGAAATGCTTAGTGCAAAATGACATTTATAATTTTAGATATCAAAACTCCAGCATTTTCCTTTTAAGATACGTTGCAATTTGGATATTCAGCACACGCCATATCTGTAATTCAAATCTCTGATTTAATCCAAATTGTCTTGATATACATCAGATCTATAAACGAAAATAAAAATAAGCACATGCGATAAAAACTCGGGTCATTTGCATACAGTTGTCAGCTTACGAAATATATGTCTACAAAACCTGCTCTCATGTTACATTTTATATAAGATTTATATATTGCTTTAATTTTTGGGTTATCAATTTGAATGCCATTTTATAGTTTTTTTTTCGAAAAATATTTATGGTTTAGACAGCTATGAGATAAGCATTTGGCGATTTCTAGTCACTTTCTTAGAGCACTTTTTATACAGTCAGGCGTAATGAAGCATATTATGGATAGAGGGCATGTTCGTAAAAAACGCCTGAAAATGGAGCTCTTAGTGTGGCCAAAATAATTTTAAAAATCGAAATAAAAACCCTGCAGTTCTCTTATTTTTGTTTTCTCTAGATATCAGATATCTATACCTTTCGTTACACACAAGTACAAGCTGTCAACACAAAGTCACGTTCCTTAACATTTTAACTCATACATTATATATTTATCTCTAAAATTAACATGGCCTATTTTTGACTATTTTTATGTGTCTACTATATTACAGCTAACGCGTCTGAAATTGAGAACGAGCTAGGTGTTCGTTACCAATTAAATTTATTTTTTTGATATCATCTTATTCCAGTTCATGTAGGTAAATTTTTGTTTATGTTCAGATCTCATTATTCATTTGTATACCGGAATTCAAGACTTTATCCTTTCATCCCCAATCATACAATCCCCCTCAAATTCATCTAAAGTACATCAATTATTCCAATATAATCATTGATGGTTCATTGATGGAGTGAAATATAGATAAGAATGCGCGTATATATTTAATGTTTATCATTTAAACATTTTTGTTCGACTCTTACTCCCTCCTCGAACAAAAATTAAGGAGAACGAGTCGTTTAAGATTTTGCCTAAAATTAAGCAGACATTTTTTTGTAAATTCTTTGTCTAACACGCGGAAGACAGAACCTATTAGTGGATCTAAGAACATCGGTTTTCACTTAAGACAACTAAGTACCTTAATTCATGTTTTAGTCTGGTACGAAACTGATAGCTGCTCAAATTGATGTGCTCATTTAAGGCCTTAACAACCTATCAAGACGGGCTTATTATGGTTTGGTCTTCCACGAACAAGTATGATACCATTCTGTGATATCAAATATGAGCAATATTTTCTTCAAATATTGATGATTTTGAGCAATAAGATGCTTTTTTGATTGCTATGAACTCATGTTTTTATTTGCTGATTATTCGTGGAATATGTTGTTTTGTACGACTTTTGCACTGAGCGACATTGATATCTGAAATGATCATTCATTGCACTTAAATAACACTTGTGTCACACCTTGTAACAATGCAAAATGAATATGAATTATATACATGACATGTGTATCTCTAGAACCTGTCATCTTAAAAACATAGATGTAAATAATAACTTAAGTGCAATTCTGTAAGCTTTATTGTTGGAACTACCAAAAGTTAAAACCGCATCAATGAAAATGTGTTCCATTGAAATGATCGCAAAACAATATTTAGGTGCGAAGTTTTGAGCCGATTACAACAGCTAAATGAAAAGTCATTTAATTATGTTCTCCCAAGCGCATCTTCATGCATAACAAAGCAAAGTTCGCAAAAACGAACTCGTTATAGGAACAAATGTCAGTCATACATTGCATACGCCACTGGTTTCATACAATTAGTGTACCAGTTTCACTCGACTCCCGTTTTTAAGGATGACTTGAATTCGGATTCGGCTAAAACGCGGGGGGTTTCGTTCAAAATGTAACTAAAGGAGATCCTGCATGTATATGTTAACTGGATAAAGCGCTTTGCTCTTAAGGATATTCTATGTTTTGTAGCTGTAATTCCAAGTATTCCCGCGCCATCTATATGCAATACTCATGCATCTCCATAGCCGTAAAGGCATGTGACAACTTTAACTAGACCCCATGGGAAACGTTTTAAAACGCTCTAAAATCAATATCCAATAAGCGTTTAAGAATATTTAACGCTATATTCTTCTTTAACGTAAAGCTATAGCATCTTGCACTAAAAAAACTAAATACGAAGTATGATCAGAAGCCAGCATTCTCTCGTTCAATCATAATCCAGCTGATATCATATCAATCACTATATCACTTACCTTTTTTCACATTTATAATTTAGGATTTACATTTTTCTGTACTTTTTATGTGTGCTTAAAATAATGACGTGCTGTTGAAATCAGTTATTTTGGCCTATATAAATGATTGATTTCGCCACTGGGTCCAGAGTAGGTTATGTACATGTATTCCACACAATGGTTGCTCAGAAAATCTATATTTGGTTCTGCGTAAGTTGTTTGTATATGAATTATTAAAAATAAAAACTAACTCCTAGGCAACCATCAGATATTTAACAACCAAAAGTTCAGATATTATTAATCTTAAAACATTTTAAGAAAACGTTTTACATAAAACCATGCAAATGGATGGGTATTGTCTGCGCATTAAAGATTACCAAATTTCACAGGTGTATCGATGAAATAGTAACTATCGAGGAAATATCATGGAAGAGCGTATTTTGTTATTTTTATGGGCAGTAAGAATTGAATTTCATTGGCCTATTGAATATGTTTGATGAGTGTCCATATAACGTTTTCCTCTAGATTTTCGAAACAAAAACTAATCAACGTCATGTACGTGATGGCATAGATCATCAAGTTAGGGTAGGGGACACACAGTTAACCCCAGAGTTCACTTAAATTACAGTTTCATTATATTTGTTCGGCAGGGATGTGATACAATCGTCCTTGATATGAATGCAAAGTCTTCAACTTGACACCCGCATGTATCCAAGGGTCAAAAGGGTCATAAAAATTGACGGGTTTGTGTGTCAGAGAGACAAAGTACATGTCATGCGATAAGGGACCCGTGCGTTAAACACAATATTGTCTACTTTTGTCTACTTGCTTTTTAGGGTTCAGCGAGACAATAATTGCACTATTGTTCGGGTCCCTAAAATAGAAATATAAACGGCTTTGATATCAGAATTTAAGGCCTCATCATGTATGTAATTGGAAGGTTTTGCTGACTTTCATCCAAAGACAATTTAGGGCGAAATCCCAAGCCAAAATTGTAAAATTTGGGATGCATCTTGAATTTCTGTATATTCGGGATAGTCGGGTTTGTTCCAATTTCCCTTGAGCTAACTAACAATGTTTTTTATATTGAGGCATTTTTATAAAATATATTATAAAATAAGCTTCCGCGAACGATACTCGGGCTTTTGCAAGGTAACGAAATTATAGAAACGACACAAAGAATTTCAGCATACACACTACCAATTATGTGTCTCTATATCAGTGAAACAAGCATATCACCCTCTTTAAAACGGCTCAAGCATTAATTATATGTTTTATAATGTATCCCATAGTTATGTTTTTTTGCATCTCCCTTGGCAAAGTATGTTTCTGTTTTCATCTATTACATTATTATTCTAGATTTTAACTTTCCTTTGTTCTTAATTACTTTCCTTGTTGTGACATATACATTGTAAACACGGAACAATATCTGATTGACAGTTATATTTGTTGAATTTCATCATATGAAACCTTTTTCTATTTCTTTTGAATCAGCCAATTTAAAAGTTATTCATCCTCAATTTACATTAAACTGGGCCAAGTTAATTTAAGTTCAAGCAGTTCATCCATAAAATGAATATATAAAATTTATCAAAACTAAAAGCAGTTTTGTTTATTTCTTGTTGTGTAGCCCTCATATTCAGTAGCTGCTTCAATTAATCAATTTAATTCTGAACCATTTCAATAATTTGAACCATTTCAAAATCTGGATTTGTTGTTGCAAAAACACACTTATCAAACTTACAACATCATTATGACCTACCCTTTCATTTTGTTACAGGTTGATGATATCTTATCGCTAGAAGCAGCACCTGATATTGATAATGTACGTTCGGTGGAACAGCGCATTTACTCAAGCACGGATGCCGAATTTAAGGTGGACGAAGGAGGCCCTTGTGGTCAACACGGGAATCCGGAATACCACGTGGAACAAAGCACTTTGGGTAATCAATGTATATGCTTTAGATTTGTGGTAGATATGGGACATTCAAAGACAAAGGGAAATGAAGGGTACCCCACGACACATTTTTCAAAAAGTTGTTAAATCACCTTAAAACAACTTTACAAAGACGAACAACAACTAAAAACACCTTTTCGAACTTTAAC
>LQRL01178587.1:665-12184 GCA_001703475.1 Hydroides elegans | reverse complement strand
AACAACTAACTAACTAACTAAACAACTAACTAACTAACGGCGGACGACGCCGACCGATTGCACAAACCCAGTTTTCGTTTCACGAAAGCTGGGTTAAAAAGCAATATAGGATATTTTGTCATATTATGTGACAAAATCATTGTGTGTGTTTTCCAAAAAAAAAAATGAATTATTCAAGTTAAATGGCTGAGTTTAATTTAAACCTGGATGAATTGTCCAGGAATTTTGATGACTAACAATGCATTTTATATTTCTAATGAGCACTTTTATATTGAGCACTTCAATATGCGCATACGTTCCCCGAATGCAAGATTTGTTCAGTTGAATTTTATCCACTTTTATTTTTGCAATAAAATTAAAACCGTACATCTTGCAACTTTCTTGCGACTGGCAACACAAATAAAAGTAACGCAACATATACAAAGGGATTGTTCTTCGATTTATCAAATCTACATAGCAATTTATACATTTTCTGTTATAAGGAACATAATGTTATCATAAATCATTAAAAGCTATGCGCTCTGATTTACAATTTTTTCAATATTTGAAACATGACGTTCAATGAATGGCATTTGTATTTTTCTATGACTTTGAATAGCGCATATTCATGGGCCTATATGCCTAAAAGTATAGTCTATATTTGCAGCATACTGTTTGTGATTTTTTAATCATTTCAATAATGTTTTAAATAATAATATATCTGTATGAAACATCATCGTAATATAACAATATAGAAAAATATTTTTATAATTTCTCTGCTCATATAGATAAAGAAGTACATGTCCTTGTTCAGTTCGTTCATGATAAGACAAATTGAGATTATAGTAACCGTTTTTACCTATATTATTTCTAATATTTGTGAAAATCATTTAATTGGTTTTGCCCTTAAATTACCAAAGCTTTATCATCAATGTCAAAAGACTCACATGCAAGAGAAATTAAATTCAAATGAAACTCATGTATCGTTTTATCATTTTTGAATAATGCATTAAATATAATAGTATTGCCTCTAACGGCATTCGGCGACGATTCTCAGCCCCTTCGGGTAGTGAACGAACCCAGGTTCAGCTTCAACATCTACTTGCTGTACCCCACCTGGCGGTCGAAAGACGAACTTCTGCAGCATGGTCACTGTAAACAAGAACAGCTCCTGCTTAGCTAGCATTTCACCGCCACACGACCGCTTTCCCGTGCCGAACGGAATCATATGCGGATGCGGAACGAATGTTCCTTTGTCGTCGAGGAACCGTTCCGGACGGAACACATGGGGATGTTCAAACGTCTTTTCATTCATTAAAACAGCGCCAATATTGAATAAGATGAAGCTCTTAGCCGGTATGTCATAGGGACCAATTTTGGTCGCTGTATATGTGAAATGGTTGAGTCCGATTTGAGACGCATTGCTAACGCGCTGTGTTTCCATAATCAAGGCTTGCACATACGGTAGCTTATTGCGTCGTTCCCATGTCACATGATCACCGTGGCGACCAATCACAGCCTCGATTTCATTGCGAGCACGTGCCTGGATATCCGGGTTATTCGCAAGGTGCAGCATCAACCATTGTAATGCGGCCGCAACCGGGTCAGTACCTGCGTTAATCAGCTCACCCAAGATGACCGATAAGCGATGTTTATCAATAGCTACAGCAGATTCACGGCATTTGTCGAACCACTGATCAAGATAACACGTTTTGCCGCCATTTTTGATATCGGCACTTTTCATGCGTTCGTCTATGCATTGCAACATATATTGTTGCGTCCACACTTGCGAGTCAATGAATTGTCGTAGGGCTTTGCGGTGTTTAGAGGAGAACTGCAGTAGAAGAGGGCAACCTTCATACTCCAGAACTGGCAAACCAGCATCAGTCAGAAACGCCGCATGTCCAGCCATGGACACAAAATCAGGATCATTTACGTCAAAGCGCTTATTAAGAAGCATCGCCATAACTGCGTTAATAGCAAATAAGTGTATAAATTGCGATGGTTCAAACGGCGCGCCATTGAATGATTTCATATGGGACACGAGTTCCTCGCATTCCTTGATGACGATATGGTTCATGATTGAACTGCGCATGCCCATTTCTCTCATTATTGACATATGCCACTTCCGGGTTTGGTTATAGGTCTCAGTGAAATCCGAGGAGACCAGGCCATTTGTAGTTCCTATGTGTTTGCTGTAGGTGAGCAATCCTACACCCCGTTCGGAACATGCATTGTTGTTTGCGGCCTCTTTGATGTCGTCAAATGTGCTGAGCATGACCAGCGGAAATGTGCCGCCATGCAACATGAATACGTCACCGTATTTCTGGCGCATTGATGCGTATCTGTTTTTCGTATAGTATGCATCAGAGTTGTATCCGGTTCCGATGATCGGTAAGCGCACCGGGCCTGGTGGATAGTTTTTCATGTTGTGGTTGTTTAGCATATAAATATATATTCCGAAAAGAAGAGGCAGGCAAACGCAGAATAATATAGTAGTAAACATTTTAAAGTTAAATAAGTAAATTAGTAAAAGTATTTTGTGTTTTGAGTATCCGTTTTTGTTTTAACTTTTATAGGTAAATAAAATATCCAAGAATTCGGAGCTACGTAAACAAAATAAAATTTAAGGTATTTTCTCTTTCCCGTGAGATGGAACACTATCAATGAAGCTGTCGAGTTTTCTGATAGAGCCGGGCGTTTTCAAAAACTTAAATATTTGATACTGTCAAGGCCAAGTGCTTGATAATTTTATGACGGTAATTGAACTTGAAGGTAAGTTCAACTTCAATTATTGTGTCACGATATAATCATCAAAGCAACAATGCATGATTGAAGAGTACCCCACGAGCTGTTCCTCAAAAAAGGTGTTCCCCAGCAAATCTCAGCTGGCTTGGAGATTTTGAGGAAATTCTCTCTAGCTTTGAGACTTTTGCAATTTGAGGCACACCTTCTTTGATGAATCATTTATTTGTAATAGTCTATGAGAATAACTAATTGCAAATTAATTGTAATTGATTGCGTTTGTCTTATTATCTGTTATTTGACAATATGATAGGGGATTTAGTTATATTCAGCAATTTAATTTTTATAAAAGGTGTTCCTTTTCTGCCCCAAGATGGCTTGAAAAGGAGGAACAGCTCATCTGGCTTCGAAAAAATGAACACCTTTCTGCAAAATATTGATGTTAACAAAGGAGTATTTTGTTGCTTTCCGTCTTAGTAAAGTTGCTTTTAGGTGTTTTAACAACTTATGAATCAAGCTTGGCACACAAGAATGAGAATAATAGACCGGCTAAGACTGTATAATATACATTATGCCGCGAAAATGAACATAATTTAAGATAATTGATGTCACGATAAGCGTTTCCTTCAACTTATAGAATTTAATTCAAGTGGTTAAGATTTTTTGTCCAAATATAGGTTTTTCTTTTTCGTCTTGCAGTTGTGGCAAACTCAAGTTGTTGTGAGTTTATTTCTTTGTCACAAAAAATGGGTTCAAACTATCGAATATAAAAAGATTGTTTCAAAGTGCTATTTTGAAAAAAAGTCTTGCGTGAAAAATGTATTTTTATCAACTTGAAAATAAAAGTTAGTTGCAGCTCGGTTATCTTTACATAGTACATATTTGCGTGTATCCCATCAATTTTAATAAACCAACATATTTCGCAGTAGTTTACCTATATCAAGTGCGCCCCTCATGCATACACATCTACGCACAAATTAATATATCCAAAAACAGGGACCATCAATATTTTGGTGTTTCCCATACGTCCAAAATATTGAATTTGAAACTCATTTATAACAAATATGTATCATAATATTTTTGGCGAAAAAAAAACATAAAGCCTTAGCTATTTTGACAATTTTATTATTATCTGTTATTATTAGATATTTAATATAATACATGTAGTGACCTCCATTTGTAGTTAAACAAACTTGTTTGTTTTTCGCTTACACTCATTATCTCTCAACTTACCTTCGCAGTACAAACAGCTAGCCCTAAATTTAAGCAAAGCAAAATCATTGAATTACAGTTTAAACGTTGTGATCTTCAAAATGTTATTACAGTCTACACAAGTTGCGACCTTCAACACCTAATTTCCATGTTATTTTACACGCGCTCGATTCTCGTCATGGTTTGATTGCAGGGCGTGACTATATGGGTAATCTCGATCACGACGTTTAATATATAACTGCGTGCATTACAATCATGTTAAACAAATACGATATAGTTAATTAAAGCAGCCGAATAAAAACAACTTTGCAGTTATGAAGTTTTTTTTTTATTTGTCATATTCATCAAATTATACATAAAACCTTTTTTTCCAATGTCTTGCTTTTATGAGATTTTAACAATTTATCATTAAATAACTGGTTTATCTGTATTTAGTCCTGTTCAATATATTCACAAATCGTAGCGAAAACCAAAATTAATCACAGGAACATCCCACGATATAATAGCATATGGTTCAAGTTGCCTTTATATCACAAATTCTTCTTCAATATTTATAATTTTCAAAATAATATCATTCCCACTAAAGACAAAATTACGCGAAACCCGAAAATACATTTAAATGAACACATTACACATTTCTATTTTCGTAACCATATAATTATTTCTATTTGCAGCGAATTTGTACCAACGTGTTAAGATGGTTACGTTTCGAAGCCCAAATATTTGTAAAAACATGTCTCTATTTAGTCTATTTTTAACGCAATCCTTCAACGTGTTAGTAGCATAACGAGCTCGCAATGAGGCGTCAAAGGGAATAGGTCAACGGGCACCGCCTCAACCATCTTGAATTCGGGCCCTTGCATCCGCTTGGATTCGGCTCGCGTTAGGCTGCAGAAAAAAATAAAGAAGAACAGAAATTTCTTGATGCAGAATAGTCCTCCGCTAATTCAACCCAGTTTGAACAATTAAACAAAATTCCTAACGTGTAAACGAACAACACATTACTAATTTGCGATTTTTTTTTCGAACTTGAAGGACAACCAAAGCAGCAAAACAATAACTGAGTGGTATATTTGCAAATTGCCCGCATTACTACCAAACTGTAAAATATTTTTAACATAGGAACTATTTTATTTTTTCTCAATAATAATTTGGTTAATAATCAAATAATAAACTACATTTTTGTCAATACATTTTACCATCCAATATTTTCAAGTCCCACCAATAGTACTCAACTTAACAAAGTCCATAATGAATCCCCTCATCCTTACAAAAAACTTACTCAACAATGTTGGGCTTGGCAGCGGTGGGCTGGCAGGACACATAGACGAGCCGTTTGACGAATTCGCTTTTGCGAATGGCGCGCACAACGTCGGGGTCTGAGGAATACATGTATGAAATCGATAATATTTTAAGCATATATTAAACATTTTGGAGACAAAAATTTTCCGGTGGGTGGTGCGATTTCATGAAGAACCTTCACTCGATATTTTCCATATAAAAACTAGAGAGTATATTTCTAAAAGATTACGAAGAGCGCGCACCACGTCGGGGTCTGAGGAATAGGGAAACGATTTTCGGAAGTTAAGGTGGGATCGGTGAACAAAGTGAAAGTGAAAGGAAAACACTTTGATTGTCGTTTTTCTTGGAAATCGCGAGGCAAAGATCATAGAAAGCATAGTTATATTGAATTTAATTAATATTTTAGGAATCTTATAGCCTCAGTACAGGACAAACTAACTAACTATACGTTTATTCGGCTGTATGTATCTATATAATTGCGACTTACGATGCAACCTACATATAATATAGGCTATATAATATAATTTAAATTCAAAATTGAGAGGAATGGGAATTCAAAGCCACTCACGTAGCCCGGCTCGCGGTGGATCAACAATAGCCACAACATCTTCGTTACGATATCGACCGATCAGTTTCGGCAGAATGTCCTCCGCCTTGCTGCAGTAGAACTGCGTGTTCTCAATGCCTTTTTTTTAAAGAGAAGACACAACAATTAATTGTTTTTATAACGACAGAATGAATTAAAAGCAGGGGTAGGTAAACTGTAGAAACCAATCACAAATACACCCTGCCCTAATTATATTCCTTTAATGTCCTCTGCCTTACTGCAGTTGAACTGTGTGTTCTCGATGCCTATTTATTTTTAAGAAAAAAGACACAACAATATATAAATGTTATAACGACTGAATGATTTTACGGCACCTTCTACGGGGTTTATATACACTGCATATCCCATTCCTAACTCATATCACCATGCCCTAGTCATCAAAATCTAAAATTAAATCTGTTTACTGAATCTGTATCTATACACATTTGGGACCCCTCTTTTCGTTTGTCCCTTACTGAGATACTTGTTACGGCCCTCATCTTATCCAACGTTCTTTTATTAGATAAAAAAAACCTGTGCATACTCTATTCTCATATATTTAACCAAGAGTTCAACCCCAACTTCTCTTACCATTGAGTTCAGCATTTGCTCTCGCGTCCTGCAATGCCTCTTTGCACATCTCGATGCCGATCACCTGCTTCACTCTCTGAATGCGAAAAAAAAGTTTATTTTTACATTATATGTTGGTTTTAGCTTTGACAAGGACAACATAATGAATACTTACTTGATTTACACACAAATTTCTTTGAAACAATAACCAATGAGGTGATATCGTTGAGTACCCCGTTACTTATGCTAAACACGGATAATCTGTTCGGGAAGACTACCATCAAGTGTAGCGGTACTTACCAGGCTAAAATTGTATGAAAGTGAATTAGTAACTAAGCAAATCTGTCTGATTTATCAAGGCGCTCCGAATAATTACTAAACCTTTATTTATTATCAAACATATCTACACGTACCTTAGCGAGGGTGAGTCCGATGGTACCAGTGCCGCAACAAACATCCAATACGACGCTGTTCTCAGTCACACCGGCCAGGTCAGCCACGGTCGAGTAGAGCACCTCGGCCGCGCCAGTGTTCACTGTGAACAAAAAGAACAGAACAGACCGCATATAGATTAGAAGTTGCATTTAGCTTGTTATAGAACCTCAATTTTCCAATAGGTTATGTCCATAAAAATGGCTGATGATGAAATACCAAGCCCAAGTCAGCCGCGGTCGAATAGAGCACCTCGGCTGCCCCTGTGTTTACTAAGAAAAGAAAGAAAAGGTGCATAGAAGTTGCCATTAGCATAGTTTAGAATAAGCGTTTTATCAATGTTTTTCTCTTATACAAATGTCTGATGATGGAATGCCGACTAAATCAGACGGTCTGAAAATTGCAAGTTAATATAATGGTTTTGAATTGCTTTGCGCTGGCTATTTTACATTGCTTTTCTTTTAAACAAGTGTCTTATTATGAAACAAAAAACGTTTATAAAAATGTGGTTTTTAGCTGCATTCTTCGAATCAACAATCGGAGGATAAACATGTTTTGGAAATCTGTAGACTTCCCAAATTTTTTAGATGACCAACGTGTGAATAGGAACACTTCAAATGAATAGAAGAAGGATGTGTCAATTATTCGTGCCATATTTGCATTTTTCACAGAAGCATAGTGTATCATTTAGCATTTTCACGAAAATATATACACTTAGATGAACCACGGAGAGGCATACCTTGGAAGAACGCAGCAGGAGAGATTCTAAACTTGAGGCCTAATAGATTCTCGTGCAGGTGTGTTGCTCCTAAAAGATGATCCATGCATGAGTCTTCTTTACTGCAATATAAAATAGATATCAAAGAACTTGCAATCCGCATGTGAAAATGACATGCACGAGACTTGTATATATAACGTGTATATAAATATGACCGTTTTGTTTTAAATCCAAATAAAAGAGTATGTAAGCATGGTATTTTATGTATGGGACCATATCGTGGGTTATATTTACAGATACTCAAAATCCAAAAGCATACTTTGCTCTTTAATTATAATAAAACAGCCCTTATTTTAGTTCTTCTTGTTACTTTACAAAGGCAAAATTTGAAAAGCCAAAGTTTAGATGATCATTGTATTTTTTTGACAATGCTTACCTATTGGGTTGCTGGACCTCTAAATATAAAGAAGTGATTTTCTTCGAGGTGATGTGATCTTCAAAATATTCCACCATTTTCTTCTTTTCCTCTTCAATGGTGTGCTAAGAATATATGTGAGTTTATCTTCGTCTCAAAATGTTAATCAAACCCTCATTTGTAAAAGTGATAATAGGCTTACTTCATTTGTTGATCTTTTTATTCTTTTAACTTAATATCAATTGTCTAACATGCGTCTCATCAATGTGAAAATTACACAATCAAAGCTTTGCACTGTGTTTCTACTTTGCATCACTACTTCATATATATATGTATATTTCCCCATGATTTCCTTAGGGTACCCCCTTTGATTCTTTCTCTAAAAAGTCCCTCTTTCCACGTACCTTTTCAATATTCTGCGCTGTGAGATGCATGACAACCATAACATCATCATTGTCACTGGTTCGCATAGTGACCATACCCCAGTTTCCGGTGCGTTTCTCCCGTTTCAAATCCTGGTGTCCTGACAGAAACACTGCAATCCCTCTTTGGCGATTCTCGAGACTGTCATTTTTCGAAGCTAATCCACCGATTGCCAAAACAAATCCCCATTATTTTTTCATCATTGAAGACACATCCCTTTTGATTAATCTCAAAACCCTTCTCATCCCTTCCCCCTCCCCACCTACCTTCTCGATATTCTGCGCAGTCATGTGCATCACCACCATGACATCATCATTGTCACTGGTTCGCATGGTGACCATACTCCAGTTTCCGGTGCGTGTCTCTGGGTTCAAACCCGACAAAGTGCTGGTTTCCTGGCAGAAACTCTGCACGTCCTGAAAACAAAACGAATAATAGCTCTCAAAACAATATTCAAATGTTTTAAATGTTGATATAGGGTTTTTTTTACATCTTATAGTTCGGGTCGACTTAATGTTTTGAATATGTGTGATGTGATATGTGTGTTAAGTACCATGTAACACTGCACGTCCTTGTCGATTGTAAAGAAGAATCTCAAAACAATGTACATGTAGTTCATATTTGTTTACATCTCCATTGTAGACATGTACTTTGAAATTGACCTAGGGCCTTATATTAACATGATTAGATATGTGTTTTTTTAAAGTAAATTGTTGTGATAATTTAGTATTTCGTGTTTAAAACATAAATCCCGAAGCCTTAATTCAAATTTACCGACTGTAGTTAGTCCTTAATGTAATCTAAGATTATATAAGATCCGCGGATTCCTTAATACAATACTTTCTTTAAAAACAAAAAGTACAATATGTTGATAAGTCTCAAAAATCTAAATCACTTTATAAATTAAAACCCACTTTTTCACATTAATTTGAAAATCAAGTAATTAACATTGGTAAGTGAGGTATAACATGTTATTCAGTCTGTTTTTTTTTACCTATTTGTATATATAAATACTATTAATTAATACCAGAAGAACATGTTTTGCTTTTTCGGGGATATGAAGGCAAGACGTCGGTTCCACGACACCTACGAGACCAGCCTTGTAGCTGCCCAGTCGAAAGCCGATGGTCTTGTCTGAAAGTGGGAAGGGAATGAAATAAGGTAAAAGTTTTCTCACCGAAGTTTGCACTTTGTGAAATAATTGCAATGCATTGAATACATAATCAGTTTTTCAGCTTGCTGTAAGCGAATTTTGAGATTCATTTTGCCATGAAAAATTCAAAAATGAATAATCTAAAAATCGATTTTGTTCCCATGGTCGATGATTCGTTTAAGCATCACATGGTTATAGTTTTATAAATACTCCTAATAGTAAAATGTAATTTATAAGGGTTTCAAATAGGTCATGGACCCTTTATAACCAAAATCACTTTTTCAGCTGGGTAACTCCCTTATTGTCGTCTGCACAGATTCTATGAAACGAGACAATAGAGTTGTCTAGAAAATATAAATATGTATCAATAATTGTTCAGGGGTGCGTTAAAATAAGCAATATGTGATTAAATTATTGTCATTGATCATAGTCCAAATCAATGTAGTGATATAATTACATGGTCAAACAAATAAAAATTAAAACTAAAACGTATACATGTAAAATCACGCGTAGCTTTTTTAATAATATATTGAATTTCTTATGAATAGAGCACCATCAAATAATGACATGTACTAGATCTGCATACAGTCGACATCGGATAATCTGATAATCAAAATGCACCCTAAAATTATCAGATTATCCGATTTATCAGATTATCCGAACTTCCGATGTGTAACCGATATCAGATTAACCGGTGTTTTTAACATTAGCTCTTATGGAGATGAATCGGGGATTTTAAATATTATCAGATTATCCGATTTATCAGATTATCCGATATTCGATTATCCGATGTCGACTGTCTTTATATTTAACCAATGTAAATGGATTTTTTTTTCATTTTTTAAATCTACATTGTAAGATCTCTGATGTTATACCAAAGCCTCTCTTGGCTTTATTCTTACCACCACCCGATGATATGAAATCCAGCGCATTTCTCATTTCATCTTCCGTCCACCTCTTATAGTTTGGCATATTTTATTAATTTATCTAAGACTATGTCGCAAAATGACGTAAACTCTCAAAGAACATCACCCAAAATACATGTATAGACTCATTATAACACGTCTATGGATAACATTAAATACCCATTTTTATAAAGACGAGATTCTTAACAAGACTCTGCATTTTTAGGGATCGCCGCTCTACGCATCCTCAACCATTATTGATACAGGGATATACCTTCTAGACAACTCTATTCTCGGATTTTATAGAAGCTGTGCAGATGACAACAAGGGAGTTACCCAGCTGAAAAAGTGATTTTGGTTATAAAGGGTTGATGACTTTTTTAAAACCTTTATAAAGTACATTTTACTACTGTGAGTATTTACAAAACTATCATCATGTGATGCTTAAATGAATCATCGACCATGAGAGTAAAATCGATTTTTAGATTATTCATTTTTGAAATTTCCATGGCAAAATGAAACTCAAATTTCGATTATAGCCAGCTGAAAAACTGATTATGTATTCTTTTTGCTAGCTAGTTATCATTATAGTATATTTTTATGATGTAAATTGTCATGTACATGCCATATGGCTCAGTTAACCTTAAAACATCAAAAGCAGTCAGGCGTTTCTATTTCACGGATTCCACATCTTTTCTATAAGACATAGCATCCTTATTCAACATTGAAGCAAACGATGAGGAAGGAAAAACAACCAATTATAGACCTGTTTTATCTGGCGACTGGCCTACAGTGAATTCGCTTTTGTTCCTGTAATATTTTTCCTGAGGCTGGAATTAAGAAAGCAAATATGATAGCAAACATTTCATAAAATAATCATCGAGCTCAGATTTCTATATGTACATGAATATAAATATTAAGAGTGTTACCCCCTGAATTTCACGCTTTCATTTACATGTAAATGTCATGTTGCCTGGTTCAGGACCACTTTCCTATAATATTAATGTTTCATTAACAGATTCATATTTTACATAATCTTCTCGATCATTTCACAGTGTACACAGAAGAAATTCTTATAT
>LQRL01178582.1:34695-45734 GCA_001703475.1 Hydroides elegans | reverse complement strand
GTTTTCCCCCCCCCCCCCTGTGGAAGCATCTTGCTTGTTTTTATGTACTTAACCTCATATTGTACAATCATTAAATGTGATTTATATTCTAGGCTCAAGCTTGGGTTGGTCGTCTTTCAAGAATCGAAGAAGCGAATGCATATTCAGTCAAACTCTCAACAAGGTTTGTTACGATATCAGTCTGGTATATACATTTTGAACATGGCTGTGAAATAGTGGACTTAACCTTTTTGGAATTCATTAAGCAGTTTCTTAAGTATTTAAGATAAGTGCATTCGAAAAATCTTATAAATTCTAGGTAAAATGTCATCCTGGATGGAAATGTCTACCGAGGTGAATAATTTACTGAAGAGCATTCGTCATGTGAAGGAAACGCTGAATCACCGTACTACTATCGACAAATGCTGTTCTTCACCTCGCGATAATCTCCTTTCGGTATTTCGTAATCGCTTGAACACATGTGGATTAATATCTTATACAAGGAGCATATATAATGTTTGAAATATAATATATATATATGTTAGATTTTAGCTTTTTTCGTAAAACACCCATTATAAAACCCCATTGGGCTAACTGTACATTGAACACATTCTTTGTTGTATCGGGCAATTGTAATTGTAATTGTAATCGATAATATATGCCTCTCTAGATAACATATGCTTCTCTTCATACAAACAGCAATTGAAAATTCAAAATATGACCAAAGATATGGAGGAGTGGCTGGATAATATTTCAGTTCATCTTGATAAAATCCAGTATCTATCAGATAATTATTCAAATACGGTTTGGCAACTCTTTGATGTTATGGAAAGCGTCTCATCTGACTACGAAACCATGTCTAAAAGGTAGTCACAGACGTTTGATTGTGTACCAAAGTACTTTTAAAATTAAATACCTCAATTTTATGTTAAGTGAAATCTCCCAAATTAACTAGTTTGGGATATACCTTCATATAGTTGTTTAATAATCAGACAAACAAAATTCCTATTTCAGAATCGAAAAGGGATCTGCACATATACGGAAAAGTTTTGGAATGAAATTTGACCCCGGGTTTCCAAATCAAGTCAGGACACAATGCGACGAAGAATGTGGTGGCTGTGGGATATATCCAAATATGCATCATGAGAGAGCAGGAGTTCAATTACTTAGCCTTAAAGGGTCATATGTAAGTTTGTGTGGTTTACGGATGTAGTAATAGTGCTCCTGCAACATAATCTAATGTTGATTAAATTAGTATTAATTTAAAAAAGAAATAGTGCAAATAAGCGTTTTGTAGTGTGATATCTCTTCTTAGTTATTGAATTACGTGATAGGTTCAATATATGAATATGTTTAATTAAATAGTATTTGATTGCATTCTCTATGGTAAGTTTTAAGCGCGTTATGTATTAATAACTATTTATCCATAAAGCAAGCCATTTAAAAGCACTATCAATACCTATATTGACCTAAATTACTATTATTATAAGATATTCTATACATCTCGCAGATAGCAGCACCTGTCAGTGGATTGTTAAAACCGATGAGCGCAGAGAAAGCCATCATCTTTTATCCACATTCATCAGATCTAATCGACTACGAAATTGTGTTAACATTCGTTCAAATGAATGAATCCTTTTATGAATTCGAGGATGGTGTTTACGTGTATGCTGGAGAAATAATTGGTACAAGCACCGAGTCTCCATGTCAACCTAATTATATGCACATGGCTATCAGATACCGTAACTCTTCATATGGAGAGGTAATCCCGAATTAATTTGTATCATGCAACATATGATTATTATCACATGCTGATTTATTATCACTTATCAACATAAGATTGGTTTCATTTAAAAGCTGAATATCTATTTATATTTCCAGGGCATGGAAGAAGGCCTTGGAGGTATTTACACGAAGGCAGATGAGTTTTATGAAAAGCCAGCACCTGTTCAGGTTATCAATCAGCAAAGTGACTGCAACACTTACGAAAGAAAGGAGAATAATCAATATACAGAAATAGGTTAATAATCTTGACACACATTATTTACTGTGCTATTGTTTTGTCAACAGTGTCTTTGGAATACCTTAATACCCTACCGGGTAATATATAACAGATTGTTGAAAAATGTCAACACTTCGTACATTGCTAGTTTACGTACTTCAAATATTAATGGGGTGGTATATACCTTATCCTATCATTTGCTAATTTATTTTTGACCCCTGAATATTCAAAGACTGTATATTGGATCAGCGCACTAAGGGTTCAGTGGAATTTATAAACCATTGGAAAATCGCTTCTAATATTTCTATACTAAGTGATATCTATACTATACATTTATGGTTTTATTGAAAGCGTTTTGACACATTTTACAAGCATATGTTTTCGATGAATACGAAATGCCCTTGAGAATCATAAACAAAATAATGAAATGTTTGTATTTGATGCGTTTTTATTTATTTAAACTTAGAATATTTGATGTTTCAAACGTGACAACACACCCTTTTTGAATAATATCCGTGTTTTCTATGCGTTATAGAATATTTAATTATCTAAAGTGTTTTATTTTCAGTCGACATGACCTCTAATTTAGCTGTGAAAGCGGTTGACATTAAACGACAGATATCAAACATCGAAGATGAAATCAATGAGCATGTTGACATAGAATTTAGGCCTTTACACGATGACACGGAAAAACTATTCTCCCAATTTTCTTCGCAAGTGAAAGAGTACTACTATAAATTGAACCAAGCTATTTCAGCACCGTCATATTCTCTCGTTTATGAGTATGCTGAGGGAGAAAGGTATGAAATATTCATATATATTTATATATTTTGATGCTATTTTTTATTTTACGTACGAAGTGTTCGCGCTTTATGATTTTATGATATTCGCTTATCTAAGTGTGACTGAATTAAGCACAATCATCCGTTACAGTTTAAATGCCCAGTTCAAAACAAGAACTAATATAAGATCGTATGAAAATATATGTTACAGGCTTCCGAAACCACAGTACGACATTAACAGATACATACCGGCTCCAACTGATTTTGTTGACATACTAAACAACTACACACTGGATGAGATAATCGATATTTATCATGATGCTGGCTTAAATGAAGAAGCAGAAAATTTTGCAACTACCCAAAACCAAACTTTAGAGTATCTCACCGGACCGATAAACCAGTCACTGGAGCTCATTCCAAAAATAAAACTGAGATCATCCACTCTCCTCGATTATCAATCATTGGACACATATCTCGATGTTCTGATAAGCGATAGGTATACCAGAGGCGCAAAAGGTATCAAATTATATTTGTTCAGATATATTCCGAATATCCCTTCTGCTGAATAAATTGTATATTTTCAAATCATATTGTAAAAAATCATTTTAGGACAGCGTTGTTCAATAGCCTTACCTAATTTTGTTGACAGATTAAAGGAAAATAAATTGTTTCATGTATCCTAAAAATCATGCTCAATATTATTTGCAGATTGTAAACCACTTCTGGGGGCTCTTGCGCTTGGAAGTGGTCATTACTGTAGAACAGAAAATGGATGCGAACGAGTCATGTGTAATATAGAATTGCAGATGAATTACAGAGAAATAACCTGCAAGTTATTCATGCATACTGATACCGAAAGTGAAACAGTTTATATCACATTTTGTGATACACAATTTCAATTTGAGTACACAGGTATGTTTAGGACATATTATGGACAGGATCTAACAAACTAAAATCAATATGGTATTTAGTGCATCTAAGGGTAATAAATAAAGTTTAATATTATATAAGTTAAATTCCAAACATTTAAATAAAATGACGCATTGTTCATGATCTATGAAACTATTAAGATTTATTTGTCAGCATAAGTGTAATGAAAATATACTTTTCAAATTTTGATCATAGATATTTCAGGACATGTGACAAACGAAACTATAATAGCTGTGACCGAGGCAGATGTGTATGTTATTTTGGAAACGGGGATCAAAGTGTCTAACAACAAAATAACATCAGATATGCAATACAAAATATGCTACATTTCAAATCCTGAATGTACTGGCTTGAAATCTATATGGATGAAGTTTGATATACGCAGGAAATTAAATACAAATAAAGGTAGCTGGAAATACTTTTCATCAAACATTTTAAAAATATCATGTTTTATATTTTTTTATTAAATAATTCATCAAGATAAATGAAATGATACACGTAACAAGATAAGATTCATATCTTTTCTTTAAATTCGTTTCAACAATATAAATTGAACTTTAACAACTTTTAAACCAATCTTTTCCAATTTGCAACTAATCAATGCTCATTTTTGCATCAAAAAGATATCATCTCCAGGAAGTCAACCTCACTATCATCAATCGAGACTCATGATGATCCAGTCAAAATCATTGTTTATCCACCAACATTTGGAGATTGGCGATATCAGAACTGCCAGAAAAACCCTGATCGTGATTGTGATACACATAAACTTATACATAACATTTTCTTTTTTCCTGTGAGTAATATTGATTATCTGATAAGATCTTCCATTTACCATAATTATACATTATAAGAGATGATATCATGTAATTGAAAGCTATAAAAAACAAATCTAAAATGTTTTCTAAACTGACTGACTATCAGTAGGC
Source organism: Hydroides elegans (assembly GCA_001703475.1). NCBI lineage: Eukaryota > Metazoa > Annelida > Polychaeta > Sabellida > Serpulidae > Hydroides > Hydroides elegans. The sequence continues at coordinate 41,112 of LQRL01178582.1, read as the reverse complement.
TCGACGCAAGAAGATTTTCAAAGCCTTTATTCTTTTGAATTTGTATTATTAAATACACATTTCAGTTATACATAATTACGTTATCCAATTAATCAATCAAGCCAAATAAATCATTTCTTTTCGATTAGCATGCACATATTCATTTCGCTACGTTATACATAGAAAACCGGAGAAAAAGCCGAAACATGTCAAATGTGTGCCTACTTTTATCTCGTTCAATAAGTTCAATATTATAATAGCATTCTTGTCATCTTCGGACAAAATCTGTCATTATTTATTTGCCGCATTCATTTCTAATGAACGACCACTCTGTATACGGCAACAAGTTTCTCAAACTGCCTCACATATCGTTTCAATGGTTTGAATATCTTATCGCAATAAGTGATACATAAATGGCTTATGAAATAAAGAATTGCTCGATATATGAAATAAAGCCGCATCAATCGTGATATCTCACAATATATGATCTGATATTTGGTAAATAGATTACCTGGTGGCGAAACAGCTGGTTTAAGCGTACGCGTATCAAATTTGACACTGAAAAAAGCATAACAGTTGGTATTTCGGATGGATCACCACACGTTGAGGCTATGGCTAGTGCATGGATTAAGATAAAGAAAGGATGGCCTGGTTTGAAATATGGTAATAATATTATTATTTTTATCATTCCTATATGCTATAAATGGTGAGATATTTTCTTATTTTGATCATTTTAAAAATGAAAAAAAATGTCACTTTTAGCAGAAATATGCTGATTTTATAAGCTTTGGGCCCTTGGATCTCAGATAAAAGGTATATGTGAAATAAGTCAACCATGCATAATTATCAACATGTGTGTCATTTCAGATATAAGAGTTTCAGGATATATACATGTGGAGCTGCTTGTAGATTTGATGACCACGTCGAGATCATTAGCCGTTGAGAGTGTAAATAAATATTTCATTTTACTAATCATCTAAATGAACAGTTTATTTTTCAATGCATACCTAAATACTTTCTTTGCAATTATATTGCACATATATATACATATGTATACATGTTCAAAGTTTAGTCCAAACTTTTTATTTGACTATATGCAGGGTGATTTCAACATGTCGGTTGACGCAACAATTGACAAGTTAAAAATCCAGTGGACAGTTGCTGGCACTGGTTTCGTGATGAAAGACCGTACCTTTAATCCTTTACTGAAACGTATAGGCCACCGATTTCTTCCTATTCCATGGTTAGGCCCAAGTGCAATCTTAAGATGGTTGGTTGTATATCCACTGGATGCTCTGGTAGATGTAATTATTGATCTAATAATATATGGGACCGATGGACCGGAATGCAAGGATAGGTACTGGACAAACAAATATATTTTCAATATTTTAAATACTAAAATTGCCAAGTGTTACAGGATGGACATCAGATTAATGTGGATATTATAAATTGGTTTCATGAGTTTTAGAATAGCGATTTATATTTTTTGCGTTCATTACTAAATACATTTGCGTTATTCTATAAACCCCTTTAGGTCAATACTGTTCAAAATGATTTCTATATCGGATGAAGAAGATCAGCTCAATCTTTGGCATACAGTCAAGATTCTTTTTATTCCACTTCCCTGGGACAAAACCGAACTAGGTTCAAATATGTTGGGTGATGACTTATCGAGTTGTGCTCAAACTGAAGTGAAAAGTAACGGTCATCAATACCTCTTACCACTTCGATCGCCAAAATCTTCTACTCTGATGAATCAGAATCAAAAAGAGGGTTGTGGAATTATTCAGCAACGTGGCAGAGATTATACACATCCCACAATTACGTTTGACTCGCCTTATTATGATAGCACAAGTTTTCTTCTTTTGAAATATGCAATCGGTTCGGTTAATGGTAATACTGATATTAAAGAATGGACAGACTATCGAGGAGCGATTCAGGTTAGTAGGTTTGTAAAGTAATCACACATTCAAATAGCGTGTTTATCCTCAAATATTGCATATTAATCAACACAACAGATGTATGCATGGTTTATGCCACAGATCTTTTTTATCTCTATTGGTATATATCTAATTTTAAAATTGAACACATGTTTAACATGATATTTTCTGTTTAAGTAGAAAACATCTTTATTATAATTATACGCGGTTTTTTTATAACACAATTACATGTTCACAGCGCTGTTCAATACTTAGTAAATACTAAGTAAATATTGCGGATGACCTTAAATAAAAACCGATTGAAAAATATTTATTAAACTAAAATTATTCATTAATTGAAATTAAAATATAGCAAGTATAGGAAAAGAATTACTAAAATGATGAGTGTTTGAATGCGTCTATGTCCGAACACTAAGCGACCCTTGCAAATGATTCCATAGTGTTTGGGGATACATACTAAAGGCCCAATCTCCTCTAAATCTCAAGAACGTTTAGGTTTCGAATATCGTTGACTTCCTCAGAGCATTTTTTAAAGCAACTCTTAACTAGATGCGTGTCCTTTCATATTAAGGGGCGAGGTTATTAAGTGCCTTAAGTGTCTCTTGATCGAATCGATAGTCAGTGGAGCTTGAGTACCTAAATTTCGCTTGTATTTTACATACCAGAGTATAGTCCGCGTTCCTTTTAACATCAAGAACTGCGTTTCAACAGCAGCTGCATAAACAGCACACGTGAATATCTAGTGCCCTCACTTGTTTTGTTCTTCAAACTGTGTTATATTTTACGCTATAACATAAAAACTTTTCAACGCTCTTTTGATTATAATTTCGATTCCAGGTCCGTAAACCGATAGGTTATACGTAACAAAACATTGCTAAGTGTTACATGAACATCCTTTATTGATGAAATAGCGTAACACCTCCAACATAGCATCACCTTCGTATATGTGTTTTGCATGTAAATTGATATAAAGGTCGAGGGAATTATTCCGAAAATTAAGGCATTTTGAGTAATGTGTGTTATTTAGCTTAAGCTACGATGCATAACTTTTATTTGAGAAATTCTCATCCCATCAGTATTTATTTTGAAAAGGTATTGAACATGGAAGGTGTTTCATCGGGATTACCTTTGTATCTCACAACAAAAGCCACTAACAAGTATGGTGATCAGATTTCCGTATCCTGTGTTCTCCCGACCTTAGACGTAACCCCACCTTCAGGCCGAATAGAAAACGATGTCCTAATGACAAGTCATCCCCATGATTTTCATGCCTCACTGTTGATTGTTGACGAATCTTCCCTCGTAGAAGAACAATATACAAGTATTGGACATGGAACATCGTCAGACGACACATTTGAATGGCATATGTTCAAGTTTTCAGATGATCCACGAAATAGCGATGCGGAAGGTGATATGCAACATTTTACAGCTGGAAGGCCAGGCCGACTTAACATCGAACCACTTAAAAGCACTACTGTATCGTTGGAAACTGATTGTGCAAACAAATGTCTGGAATTGGGTGATTCATGTGTGTCGTTTGATTTCGATTACGCAAATGGTCAATGCAATATGCATAGCGTTATTGAAGGAATTCATGCCCAATTGGTAACTAGTGGGGCATTTCACAATTTTGAAAAATTAGGAATAGGCTTAAGTGCGTATTTTTCGTACTCAAACTTGACACTTTTACATGGTAACTCTTACTATATGAACGCTTTTGTAACAAACGACAAAGGTTACCGCTCTATTTTATCCTCACAAGAGCTGGTCGTCGATTTCACACCGCCTTTGCCTGGACCAATAGATAACGTTAAACTGGATGAGATGAGACATGATAAATGTAATGCCACATTTATGCATGAAGATAGATGCAAACACGTGACTCCAAACCCTAATCACCGCGTTATTATTGATGGCCCTGGATCGAAAACAGTATTCAACGGAAACCAAATAGGATTTGATCTTCTGTACACACTTAGTAACCATTATATTGCAGGTAACAATAAACTACCGCTATGAAATGTTGTTTTGTGGTAACAATCTAGTTAGGTCATGAGTAATTGTTTAGGCGTTTGAATATAGATAAATATAAACAAATCGTTTTCCAATTATAAACTACGCGAGCTATTTCCATTTGATTTTTAGGATCGTGGGATGGATTTCATGACGATGAAACCGGTCTATGGGCGTATACATGGGCGGTGGGAACAAACGTATGTGGATCAAATATTCAGTCTTTTGAGGACCCACACAGTCACTTGGCCGATAGTAGTTATTGGACCCACCAAGGTGTTTCAACCGACTTGTCATTGCCTGACGGACAATATTTCATTACAGTACAAGCGATGAATAACATTGTGTACGGTGGATCATTGGTTACTACTGTTTGCCATTCGACACCTCTTATTGTTGATACTACCCCTCCTGTCATTCATTTAGTTGACAATATATTTTATGATTCCTACTTCGACATTCTGGGGATTTATTATAGTGCAAACGACAACGAATCTGGAATAGCAAGGACTGATATAGGACTTGGTGAAACAAAACACGATGTTCTTGTGATGCCATATACATACCATGAACCACTTCGTGACGGTTTTGAAATGGTGTCGATAGATGACGTACAGTTACCAACTGGGGTTGCTATGTATGTTCGCATTCGGGTTTCAAACAATGGTACTAATATTTGCATGAATTTTTATGCTGATTTATTCTCATCTTTTAGAATACTAACTAGCGCGGTGTTTGATTATAAATTGATGTTTATTTTATTCAGTTATATTGAATAATAAATAAACATATCATTTAATATAATTAAATTTGACACATACAAATACATTAAACAACTTTTGAACAGTGAAACATTTCAGTAACCTGTATTTTATCATTTATAATGTAGTCGAATTGATGACGAGTGGTCATGGAGAAGAACCGGTTATGCTCGATCCCACACCACCGGAAGCGGGTCATCTACTAGACGGAGATGTAAATCTAAAGGACTTGGCATATCAACCGTATGATGATAGGGTTTGTGTTCAGTGGTACGATTGGTTTGACCCTGAAAGTGGAATAGATAGGTAATGATATTATAATAATATAGATTTTAAGAATCATATTTACTAAATGTTGGTAACGAAATATATTTGATAGATTCTCTACACAAATCCAAAAATATAGGTATAATACTTGATAAAATCTCGATCAAGATCAAAACTCATGAACGCCTATAAAATTAGTGTTATATGTGTGTAAAGACATTTGCATTTAAAGTGAAATAATCGAACCTTGAGCATTGGTATAATAAATGAATTTTATGAATTAAACACTTTTTTGTGAATTATGTACCGATGTCCAATACTTTCTTTTTTAAAATTAAGGACTTTATTTTTAAAGGTTTTGCTTACATAGAACCTTTGAAAATGTATCTCAAATGGCCAATGTGTACACACCGGCATTCGTTATCTTATTTTACAGGTACATCTGGAGCGTGGGTACTTCACCTAATGCGACTGATGTAATTGAAGCCAAAACATTCGAACACAATGTAGTGGGTGCATGTGAAGAAATAAAACTGAACCAATCGGCTTCGTATTATAGCACACTTCAAGCATATAACAAAGGACTGAACTCAATGTCAACTAGCAAAGTATCCAGCGGAGGTTTGATTTCACCCATATTCTATTCATAAATATTTTTATATTACTAAAGTCATCTTATTTTGTAAACATGACATTCTATCTCCTACGGCCGTAGTTTTATTTACTAATTAATGAAACATGACAGATTAATCCAATCACAACACTTGTATCAACATAAATGATAAACGTATGTTTGTACATACTTACAGTGAAGGTGGATATGACTGATCCTATCGCGGGAAAAGTACGCGATGGTGACAATCCAGAAAATGAAGTTCAGTTTTCTTCAGAATCAGCCTCTATTTATGCAAATTGGGAGGGATTTTATGATTTCGAGAGTGGTATCGAAGCATATGTAGCATCAGTATATGTAAACGATGTTATGAAAGAAACCTTTATTTTGGATGGGATGACAACTAACCTAGAGGATCACACGCTGCATTTTCAACATGGTGACAACGTCTATGTAAGCGACTTTTTAAGCATGTAAATGTACACTATATTGATTAATGAATGCTTGTAAGAGGTATTACTGCCTTTGGGTCAATAGTAATAGACTTGTGCTTGTAATCACATTTTATCATATACAATTTAACATTTGACCAAAGGAAATACTGTCTATGGATCCCTTGTGATGGACTTGTGTTAATTCAAAAATAGTTGAAGTTATATGCATTTATTGGCTTTAGGTTACTGTTGAGAGTGAGAATAGAGCAACTAGAGTCAACAGTAGTCGCTCAGATGGTTTTATCGTTGATCTTACGAAACCGACCGTGAATTATGTTAGAGATCACGAGGAAAACCTTTTATATCAAAGTAGTGACTCACATATGTACACAGCCTGGCAATTTACGGAT
>LQRL01178582.1:3341-20692 GCA_001703475.1 Hydroides elegans | reverse complement strand
GTCAATGATTATTTGATTATGGGTCAAGATGGTTGATTGGCGTCTTATTCAGACAATTCAGATTATCAAGATGATGGTTGACTACTTCTTAATATCGTCATTATAAGGCTTTCTATCTTTACTGCCAATCATTTCATAAAATACAGCCGAAACCAGTAGGTCGGCAGTTTTGGTTCGGGAAGAGGCCGTTTTTCCTAGTTCAACACTGTCAATATACAATATACTAAACACGGGACCCGTGAATTCCTATGCAGTTTTTTGCAAACACAAGCGATATTCATTAACGATATTATGTCTACAAACAGACAAATAACATTTTGAATACGCCATATTGGTAAAGGAAACAAATGAAATTATCTACTTTATTTTGCTTAAATATAATTGAAATCATATTTAACAAAAAATGTTCAAAAGAAAATATCTACTATGATATGATCCATTTTCAGATTACTGTTATTTATCAAGTGATTACACAGTTAAGGTATCGTAATTCGAAAGGACAGTTTCTATTTAAATCCATGTAGCTGATACAAACAGTGCGTGGGTCTTTTATTGCATTTAATCATTACATTACGTTTCGATTCTTTTCAAACAATTACACAGAAGTATAAAGTATATAGATTAAATCATCATTCGAACAATATATAGTGTTATATAGCATGAAAACAAAGCTCTTCAATATATAGAAAAAAACACAAAATCATGTTACAAAAATATATCTGGCCCAATTATTTAATACTGTTTTTGAAAATGGCTACTATTGTATGATGTTGAGAAGGATAACAAGTTTAAGGGCCACAAACATTGATTAATTGGTTGGTCAAGATAACAGATTCATATTATATTAGAACAGTATTGTACATATCGGGTCAGTTTTCTCCTTTTGTCTGTCTTGGCATGACAGCAATAACACACTGCCCTTTGCCTGTACTGTATAAAACACGGTTTCCACAACTATTACTCGATTGTGCTGGTACACAAAGATCAACAGATTTATGTTATCGCATCGTTGGAAAGTAATAAATAAGATGATATAAATGTGATACATGTAGTTAGTCAATAAACTTTCGATATATGAGCATTTTTTCTTTCATAAAACGGATCATATGCATGTTGAATATATTCTCTAACACCAACTCTTCTCATTGAATATAGTTTTAATTAATTTTTTGGATCAATTAAAACTTGTATACATTAAAATTGACTAGAAGGAATAAAGGCCAAAATCATCAAGCAAGCAAGCATTACTAACAAAAATGGAGCCGAGCGGGGAAACGAAAACACGATCCGTTTCAGAAAGTCATCTCACCATTCCATCGTTACCCGGAAGCAAACATCGAACCAGAAGTATTAGTGCCGGAAATGAACCAGCGCTATTTTATGAAGAAAAGTTGAAAACGAGTGATTATATTGAGGATGGGAACATTGACGCTCTTCGTGGAGCTATAAATAGCTCAACGGATTTTGAACGTTACTTCACGGTCGCATTTCGTCAAAATGACAGTGATATGATAAATGTGTTCTTGCATCATCCCGAGTTTGAAGGTCTATCGGATAAACTGAAACTGGACTATCTGAAAAAGAATTTACATAAAGTGAGAAACAATTCCATCCTTGTGGATATGGTCATTAACATCTTGCTCCGTCACGTTAAGCTAAATGACTCTGTGATATGTGAGCTAATGGTCGAGGCCCTCCGATGCGATAGTAGTCAGGCCGTTCTGGAATCATGTGATCGTCTTTTCGAAGCCTCGTTTCCGAATGAATCGGAACAATGGACTATTTTAAAGAACATATATAGAAACTCAATTCATGGTCAAAATCAAATGCAAATGTGGAATGAGGATAGGGGTTCCGATGGTGTCGCAAGTGAGGATAATGCACTACTGGACCATCGAATCGTATTATGTGGTATTGATAGACACATAAAACTGCTCGTTAATTCAAGGACTGATCCAAACAATATTGCTGTGATCAGACATTTGCCATTTTCTCTGTATTCCTCACCAATCCTTCAAATAAACTCTGGAGAAAATACGAAAGACATAAAACAAGATACATCACTATCTTTCCAGACCAGACTTAAGTTCGCTAACACCGCTATATCCCAAAAGAGCCAAAATTCCGTTTACTCAGATACAGATCTGTATCGTGAAATACTGAGCCGAATGGATATTTCTCCAAATGAATCGAGCGCCGTGAAAAACGCAATGCATCGATTCATGCATGGTCTAGCTGATATGATTGCCGAAATCGACCCGAACTATCGATTTAAACCTATTCTTACCGGAAGCGCAGCCGAAGGGACAAGGAACTATTTTCCGAATGAATTTGATTATGTGTTATTGTTTTTATCTGAACTAGTTAACGAAGAACATATCAAACAGTGTTTTGAGATACTATCAGTCATATCGCTATCTCGTTTGCGAACGTAATGTGCGGACCCACGACTGATCGTAGAAGGATTTTTATTTAGCGCCAAAAGGAAATTTCCGATTATGAGACTAACCTGGAATGGTGATGATTTCAAGGTCATGAATATCCACGTTGATCTTGTGCCTTCCGTATATGGAAAGGCACCTGAGAAGCTGAGACACCACATTTTTTTAGCAATAGGTGATCGCAAGACTGAAAACTAAGTGGCATCAAATAAACCAAATAACGAAGAAAGCAAAACTGGGAATAAGAGCGCAAGTTACGATGGCTGTGTCGATTCTGATCTGACAAATTTGGAAAGTGACGCTACTTGGTACAGGTGTATGTGGTTTGGCAAAACATTAGGATCATCACTTGTGGAAAATCACATTATCAAATATTTACCAAACGAAATACAAAGGGGATATAAACTAGCAAAAGCCATGCGAATAACTCATGTGATTCACCCAATTATTCCTGAACTAATCGATCTAGGTGTAACGAATGATTTACACGATATTATACGAACGTACTATCTGAAAACATGCGTTCTATTTCTAACCGCAGAGCTTGAACCATCGGAAGTCGCTCAAATTACTCCGCTTAAGTGGGCAATACGCGTATATAAGCAACTGAGGACATTTCTGATGAAAGGCAACATACCACAGTTCTTCGAAAGGATACCGAAATTCAGTTGTGATCACGAGAGTGTTGTTAATCGATGTTGTCGAGAGCGACGAGCGAAAATTGTGATTGTTGATAGAATTCTTCATTTACTAAATCTTTGGGCCGAGGCAGCTACCGATTAGGTTCCTGCATGGAGCGATAATAGATTTATGAAGGATTGATAGACATAATGGGCGCCTAAGCATTAAACTATTTTGTTTTAGGATTCAAATATCTCATAAAGTATGTTTTCCGAAATTCTAACTGTCATTTTGTAGATAAATAGACTTATCTGACTAAATAGAATAATATGAGGATTATCTCCCTTGTCTATAAACTCGTCAACTGGTATATTCGGCAATTTGTTTGCTTCTAGACATATTCGAGCTCGCTATCTATACACCTGTCAATATGACTAAAATCCAAATATCAAATTTGCCACATATCTATAGAGTTTGTCAGTAAAAAAAATAACAACAGAGCTTTCATGTGATTGTTTTTTGTAATGCTTCTTATATATTAATATATGTATTATAAATATGAGGAAGTCTCTTAGAATATATAATTTTTATTTTACACGTAGTTAATGATACAATACACAACTTTTAATAAATGGACGTGTCATTTCATTTTTTGCGTCCAAACAAGTGCATACAATTTTACGATTTTATATGAAACAGTGAAACTCATAGCAATAGAAAAAAAATAACTTAATAATATGTTTTAAGTTGATCTATTCGCAGCCTTGAACAAGGTCATTCAAAGACGGTGGCGATACGAATTTGCTTCCGGTCATGCTCACTAGAAGCACCTCACCATTCAAATCATCGCTTTTTACTAGTCGCATGAATTCATCAGTAACCCGGGTTAAAGGCATTACACCAGATACCTCTAACGATTTCTGTGCTATTTTTGTTCCAATAACTGTATCTTCGGAAAATTTCAGTATATCAGTCTCAGTAAAAAACGGACAAAAGCAATTGATTCGTATGTTATTATCGCGACATATGCGATTCGCAGCCAAACTTTGAGAAAAGGATATGAGGCCGGCCTTGGAAGCACTGTAGGAGGGCGCGAAAATAGTCGGATGAAGACCGGACACAGACGCGATATTGACGATGCTACCACCTTGTCCTCCTTTGTCTTTTCCCATATATTCAAGTCCGAGCCATGTACCGCGAATAGCACCGAGTAAATTGATGTTGAGCATGGTCTCCCACTTGCCTTCGTGGCATATCCCTGCGTTGTTTACCACCAAATCGATTTGACCAAAAGTGGACTTGGCTTTTTTGAAAAGCTGCGTCATGTCTTTGTCGATTGTGACGTCACATTGTTGAAATAGCGTATTTTTCGCGCCAAATTGTGAACCTAACGTCTCTGTTGATTTTTCACCCAACGCACCATCAACGTCAGAAAGTACAACCTTCGAACAAAACAAATCATCATGTGAACAATAAAGCGTCTTCGATAGAAACACGTAGATTAAATAGTTCAGTTCGATAAATCAAAATTATGATCATTGTATACATTATCTACGAATATGAACGCATTTCAGCACAAATTTGTTTTCATTTCAGTTCATTTCCGGAGTACATTTATCCAAATTTATACTATATTTTCAATGATTATATAAACTTGAATCAATAAAGCATATTAAGGTTTAAATATGTTCCATTTCCATATCACGTCTTATTTACATATTGCTTTCATTGTGGTAGGCTAAAAGCTCTCTTGCTAAAAGCCACCTACTTTCACAACCAATTAAATTTATTCAGTGTAAAAATGACATGTTGGAATAAAAATCCATGTTTATGTTTTATAAGAATGTGATGTCATAACTGAGAAAGTATCAGTGACAACAGTTTTAGTAACAGTACCTTGCAACCATGTTTAAGTAGTGTTTCACTGAAACCACGCCCCAAACCCTTCGCTGCACCAGTGATCACAGCTACTTTTCCCTGCATCGTTCGATTTGTTTATCTGCAAACTTCAAATATGATAAAACATCTTATAAATATAACATTTAAAAAATTTATTCGCAAAGATGTATCTTTACACAACTTTGTTTTGAGCTCTCTTATGAACGAGTATGGAACATTTCGAATCTAGACCGGAATCGAAATATGGAATTATGATTATAATATATTCATAGGTGTTTATTCTTATTGATTTCGAATTCCCTTCATATTTTGCTGACTGCCCATATTATTAAGAGGGATGTTTGGCAGGAATGGGAATACAGCTGCGACCCCATAAATCTGAATCTTGCATTTGATCTTTGCATCAAACAAGAACTTTTAGATAAGATGCTGTTAAGATACAGTTTATCAATCAATTTTAATGGTTCAGCAAAACGTGTTTCACGGTAGTTCATGACATGAAACAAAATCCATGCCAAATGCTGTGTTTTTTCTCAAATACAACAGTTACAAACTTTACATGGCCTTTTGCCTTTGGGTTCAAAAGTTACAGTCATTTAGGTTTGGGGCCTAAAGACTAAACAAATAACGCTAAATCGATATAACAAATTGTTGACAAATCTACCCTGCACCTGTGTACCTGTACATGTGTGTGTGTACCTGTCTAGATTTACTCCTAATCATCCAAATGTGGATATACTAAAAGCTCCGATACAACAAACATGTACATCAAACGTTGACTAAAAACTTGGTTACAAAACAAACAAACAGAGTGCACGTGCAGACTAAAAACATATTGGACAATTAGATGAAGAGGACTGTTGGCGGTGGGGAGAGATATACACCACCGTTTGACAGGTTAACTGAAATTCATCTGTGTCGTGAATGAGATGTAGTTCAGAGGGTAGCATGTTCCAGAGGCGAATAGATCGCGGGTAGAATGAATAGTTGAAGGTATCAGTTCTGGTACTGGGCTGTATGAGGTGTGAGCTATTACATGAGGGTATTGAAAGGTGTCTTGGGAGGTTAATTTTAAGGTGGGAGTGGAGGGCCTTGTGAAAGAACACAATTGATGCCAAGCGTCGTCGTTGTTCTAGTCTATGACGTGCACGGACAAAAGCCCCGAAGGACAGAAGCCCCGCGATTTCGTCAGCTAGGACAGAAGCCCCGCGATACTATTTAACGTATTTTTTCACAATTTATCAAGTATATCGATCATATTTTTTCCAATCAAACAAAAACAATATTACCGATGTCACACATTTTTCATCGTACCTCTGAATCAATTTAAGCTCGCTCTCGATCGGATTAGCCGATTTGTTGGTGTATATGTTGAGATTTGTCATTCACGTTGCCTCCAAGAGTGTCATTGTTACGTGAACTGTAATCGATGATAGCTAATACGCAGTCACATAGCAACATTATGCAATCATGTTTATAATCCAACATTTTAAACAAAACAAAAATAAAGCATTCATTTTATTTAAAATGTTAAATCTCGGGGTTTCTGTCCTAGCTGCCAAAATCGCGGGGCTTCTGTCCTTCGGGGATTTTGTCCTTCGGGGCTTTTGTCCTAGAACCAGTCTATGAGTAGGGACTTCCACCCAAAAGAGGATATCGGGTTAGAGACATTCTGGGTTGCATAGTCCCCTGTGACGAAGCGTGTTGCAAATCATATTTAATGTTATGAAAGCGAATCGATTTGATTGATTGAAGAAAATATGATAATTCGTCAATTGAAAACGGTCACTGCATTAACTTTGCAATTGGTCCTTGTCAGTTGTGTCACACAGAACTTGTAAATATGAAACTGATGAGATACAATGGATAGTTTATGTCTGAAAAGTTCTGTCACAAATAAGAAGTTCGTGACAAGAAAAACTAACCCAGTTTTTACTTTTTCTCTCTGATGCAAAAGTTGAATGATTTTTTACGGTGAAAATATTGGTCACATGACTGTCATGTTATTTACCAGATTAATAACTTTTTATTAGCAAAAATCTTTGAAGGAGCATTAGACTATTTCTTGAGTATGTGACTTGCTGTATAAAGTAACACATTTATCAATAATATCCACTATGCAAACATCAGCGGATTAGGAGGGGCCCACTCCATCTTGATCTTGATTAGATACGGTGTAACGCCGTTGAGACATTCATACACCAGCCACTTGCCAAGTGTTAGAAATTAATAATTCGTACATAATTTGTGAAACGCTCGAGCTGCTCTGGTGCTATTGTAAGGTCATTGAAAGCAAGACTAGGTAAGGCATTCCAATCTCTAATTGTGTTTGGCACGAATCTGTATTTATATACATCAGAGCGAGTGTGTAGTTGGCGGAAGGGATGTGGGTGATTGTGTGTATTGGATCTAGTTTGTATATGAAGGTCGTTTCGCGGGATAGATGTTATTTCAGCATGGGGTTTTGTACATAAGAAACAATCTATTTTGCTTTAGTCTTGCCTCAAGCGTACTTAGTTTGAGTTTTCTAAGTATGTTGGTCATTGACCCCGGTTCATATGAATAATTTCCCGTGACTGGCAGCCTGTTTTTGAACCTTTTCTATACTATCTTAAAGGTATTGCAATTGGGTGTCCCATGCTGCACTGGCATATTCCAAACCTGGCCTTATCAACCCTTTATATGCTTGGAGTTTTACACTTTAGGGGCACATTTGAAGATTTCGTTTAAGAAGACCTAGGGTTTTGTAAGCTTTATTGCATAGTAAATTTACATGATAGTTCCAGTTTAAGTCGCTACTGATAATGACACCTAAATACTTAAATTTATCGAGGAAAACAAGTTTTGAACCTTCGGGAGTGCAGTCGTGAAGAAAATGGATTTTTTTTTGTTTTGGAGAAACGAACGATGTTGCATTTTGAAGGTTGAAAGCGCATACCCCAATCGCGGGCCCATTTACTAAGTTGGGTAATATCATGCTGCAAAGCAAGACAATATTTCATACTACGGATGACTCTGTAGCAAACACAATCGTCGGCAAACAGTCTGATCGGAGAACCAACACAATTAACAATATCATTGATGAATATAATATACAAGATTGAACAACGGAAAGAACCCTGAGGCGCACGAGAAACGATATCTGACTTTGAAGAGGATGATCCATTAACCACTACAGACTGAGTTCGTTTTGATAGAAATCCTGATATCCAGTTTAGGACTTATTTTGATACCCTATATTGATGTAATTTCAATTTCAACAGCTCATGAGGAACAGTGTCAAAAGCTTTCTCAAAATCCAGAACGAATGTATCAACCTGTAAACCTTTATCCAAGCATTTATATTAATCATCGATGAAATTGACCAATTATGTTTCGCAACTCCTTCCTTTGCGAAAAGCAGTCTGATGCTCTGTCAAAATATTATTTGAATCTATGTGCTTCATAAGGTTTGAGCAGATAATGGATTCAAAGAGCTTACAGTATATTGAAGTTAATGAAACAGGGCGGTGATTAGTTGGAAGTGATCTGTCGGTTTTCTTAGACAATGGGCATATATTAGCGGTTTTTCAATCGCCGGGTAGTATGCCTTGGGCCTGGGATTATGAATAAAAGTGACAAATGACATGACACAACTCATTTGCAAGTTTTTTTAATATACGACCCACTCCATATACACGAGCGTTTCATATTTACTCTAATATGTTATGCCACCAAATACGTCGGTCCCCTGTTCGGCCTTAAGGTTATTTACCATTGGCGTCCCCCGGTTCAAATTTTCCGGAACCGTGTCCACAAATTTCCAAACAAAAGATCATTATGCATAACAACAATGACTCTTGAGTTTTGCCAATTTCTCTGACTTATAACGTGGTGTCCCTAAATTATTCAAATATTGTGTATGGTGAATCAAAACATCATCCCACGATACATTAAAAAATGTAAAATAATATTCAATCAATACACCATGTATAATAGTTACAAAAACAAAACAAAATTATGTTTTGTTTTCAATATAATCATTTTGCAAGCCGGCTTAGCCAAGGCAGAGAAGCCGTTTTTTAGCTAGCTTGGAACAGAAAGGGGACATCTTTTGCGAAAATTATTAAATTAACCAAATAACCAATCATATCTTGCAAATAGCAGTCTATTAAACAATTGCAAGCAAGTTAAATCGATTTCGAAACAATTGTTCGATAAAATATTTGTGACAAAAAAATGTTCCTAGAACATTACTCAGATCTCCAAGCTAGAAAGTTTTTTCTATACATTTCCATGCAAGCTGGAATTTGGTAAGGAACAACATGGAACTGCTCGTTAAGTTCACTCTTTACTTTATGCACTGGAAAAGGTATTTGGCATTTATGAAATTATTAAAATATTAAAATAAGTATTTTTTTCCAAAGCATCCTTTTATCAAAGACACAATGGATATGCAATATACATACATATACTTAAAATATAAAAATTGAGTCCTGCAGAACTGAAATTCAACAAGTTTGGACCATAAACATATATCTTTTGATCACGGAACACACATTAATACTTTTTGTGAACACTTTTTAGCATATTTTATGTATAATACATGGTACTAAATCCATATACATGTTTCCAAACTTATCCTGAAAGTTATAAAACTGAGAAGGCTATGAATAATTTATTATAGATCGCTATTTGTCAAAATTTGATGGACGTATGGCTAATGATGTGGCCCGAACATAGGAATCGAGTCTAAATGATTTGAACAATGCTATGGGCTTTGTTCTGGCTGGATTATGCCAGGTTTACCCTGGCCGCCAGAGACACATATATTCAATCTGTAATATCTGCATTGTTCACAGTATTCTTTTTAAAACTTCGACTGTCCTTACCTATGACTACCGGTATCCACTCTATCACTATATAAATTCTGTACATAGTTAGCGCCCATAAAAGTGTTACATCCACTGTATTATGATTTGTCTCGAATGTGGTGCAAGCCTTTTATTGATTACCTTAGTTTTCGACATAAGCATTCAGAAGCAGAATATGGTTATTTTTGTCGAATTTATTATTACAGAATGATGTAAACCATTGTTCATTTTCAAAGAAAAAAACATGCAGTTGATGATGGTATCTTAAAACCAATGCTATAACTCTATGGTTGAGTTTGTTAGTCTAAAAGGCATAACCTGTGTTATTGTGAATGTGACCAGGTGGGTGTGACCAAATTGGCATCCAACATATTAACAAGTATAAAATGAGCTTGGACCATAATATTTTAGCTGTTTCGCTTTTGTATTTAAATAAAAATATGCACTTGAGTAGTTAATTACTATCCGGACCAGCCTGTTAAATGGAATATAGAGACACTATTATTCAAAAAGATAGATTTCGATATTCATTAGTCGATCCATATAATCATATAATGTATCTCTACTCCTACTCTATGTCAAATCAAATTGAATTATTAAGCATGTCTACCTGTCTACAGTTTATGAAACATCAGTAACCACATCACCTCTTTTGTGTGAACTTTTTTTATTGTATGGGGAATTCTAAATCTTAGCCTATTAATTTTATTGAGTATTATACATAATTATTTCCAGCCTTTGATAATAGATTTATCAAAGTGTTATCTTCAAAGTGTAACTAATTACAATGTGGTCATTAGGTACAGCAAGCAAGAAAGTAACAACCATTAAACTCAATGGCGGATGATGCATTTGATTTTCAAATATTGATTAGTACAAAAGTATCCAAAAAAATATAACTTTGGTCTTTCGTGTAATTTTTTTTCATATAATTTGGCACGTTTTCCCAGTTATGCTTCGATTCATGGTTATATCAATCTTAAACAAATAATTGAAAACGACATGTAAAGTATGGTGTGATAATACCCATAGATATTTCAAGAATTGTAGACTTAAGACATGAGAGTTGTAGTAGCGTTGCATTATATTTGAAACATAAGCAGATTAGATAGTTCAATCATTTATTGAGATTTTGAAATGAATGAAACACTCATACAACCATAAAACATATTTTATTTCTCAATATATACATGTTTGTTCTTTAATGTCTGCATAATTTATTTAGTTGATAAAATACTAACAGTGAATAATATGACCTAACCTGTCTTTTTCATCTGTCTACTTGCCTATTTACGATCACAGTTTACCTTTGAAAGAGGTTATATATATCGTTTTATGATTGAATAGCAAGTCGGTCTTTCTTCTTATAAATTCTCAATTCAACTATTTTGTTGGTTGAATATCATAGTTTGTATAATCATGACTCAAATAATTGAGTTAGATGCTCATGACTCTTCGCTTTCTTACTCTCCTTAGACTTCTTACTTAACGCTACTAAACACATTTCCTTGTTGTTTGTTCACTGTAGCGATTATTAGTGTTGTGTTTTCGTACTCACACTCTCCATGAATATGTTATACTCCAAATACAGCTATGTGATTTTAATACATTTCCCGTACCGGAATTCTACTTGTCTCTTTCAGATAAATAAGACTTTTTTCTTAAATATATCACTCAAATTGCATATTATATTTTGTAAGAACATGATATTGACTAGCACGACTGTTTTTTTTTTTGTAGAGAATTGTCTTATTCTAACAAACATTTGAGTTGATTTACTTTCTGTGAGAAGCAGATCAAAATAGCAAAATAAATTATAGGGTATATCACGTAAGTGAGATTTAAAGAGCAATTCACGAGTTGTTTGTTAGACAATTATCTTTTTTTTAAATTTTGTTTTTTTTTTCGAAAAAAAAAACATGTTCATATTTGCTCGATATTGACTAAAAAGCCACTCATTTTACATATTTTCATGAAATATTAATATTAGAATGTCTCTTGTTTATTTACTTTTAAATATACAAGGTTTATTTTTGTGAAAATTGTTGATTGAGTTTCTTTGATAGTTATTTGAATAAACAACATCAGTTATTAACCATTTTGTAACCTGTGATTGTTTAATTTTTAATAGAAAATCTTTTTTTTTGTCTTATACAAAAAGAAACTGTGGAGCATTTACGAAATCATCGAGTTTTTCCAAGTTTCTATGGATAACATATTTGTGTTTCCACATATTGTTTCACATATATGACTGCAAGTAATGAATGTAACACATCTAAAATTAACAGAGTGTCACCTGAGGGGAACCATCTGATAAATTATGATATTGTTTGGGTCTATTCTGAAAGCCATATACGCATTCGAATAAAATTGCATTGTCTCTGTAATCAAATATCCCCGATGAAAAGGGGATTATATATCTATGTCGACATAAATTATATCCTTCAATTTCACTCACACGAAAAACACACAAATACAAATCAGTGATAGTATTATAGTTTTTAAAGTATTTTTTTCAATACAATTACATTTTATTGTGGATCATATTGTTATTTACGGAAAATCATTGCACCTATTATAATTAGCCATTTTCTAAGTACTTTTCGCAATTTATATGTGTATAACGTCGCCGCCGTAAAGTCTACACCAAACAAGAACTTCCTCCATGGGCACACACTTAGCCATGTGGACTCAGCGAAGTACCTTGGGATTACCATTACATCAGACCTTAGATGGAACAAGCACATAGACAACATCACTCTCAAAGCAAACAATACTCTCTCTTTTCTCAAGCGCAACCTAGAAAGCAACAACTCAACCCTTAAGACCACAGCATACCAGACTCAAGTTCGACCACAAGTCGAATATGTAAGCAGCTTATGAGATCCCACTACAAAGAAACAATCAGATAGATTCGAAATGGTGCAGCGTTAGAGGAGCTCGATATGTCCTAAACCAATAGAAACAACATGTCCAGTCTAACCAACATGCTAAACAACCTGCAATGGCAATCACTAGAGCAACGACGGAAAACACAGCGCCTCACCAACCCGTATAAAACACGACATGGCCATGTTGTCCCTGATAATCAAGACACGCGACTCATTCCCTCCATCTCACACTCAAGATCAGGCCATAACCAGAACAAAAGACGTACCTTTCTCAAGGGCAAACTACCATCGATTCGCATATGTACCATACGCGAGTGGAACGCCCTTCCCTTGAATGTCCTAACAACACCAAACTTGAACGAATTCAAGAGGTGCCAATGACTCGCTGAATAAATCACCAAACTACATTCCTGTACATGCATGCACATGTATGAAGATGTATAGCACTAGATAAACCATTACGAAACCTGCACCGAAGAACTGGATAAATATATAAGTTTCAATAAACCTATACGACAGACGACATGCGCAAACTCAAATGCACTGACAGCCTTCAATGATGAAGTTGCTCAGTTAACTACGAACAAGAAAAACGAATTTATAATAAATAAATAAATACATCTAAAAATATTTTATTGAAAAAAAAACATGAATTGTAACTCAATGATAATGACAACTCTTTGTTAAGCTCCTTTAATTTTTCCAATAAATAAAGTTTTATTTGATATATCAAATGATTTAAAACTATAAGATAAAAGTATTTTCTACCATCTGTGTTAATAAAATGTCGTTAAACCCGTTTTAAATGGAATTACAAACCATTTTATATGGGAAATTGACCAAAGAGGCCAGAAAATGTACTATACTATACTAATAACGAACAGTTTGTATCCGAAACGTTTTGAGTTATTTCCAATTTGCTTACATGACCCACCGAGGGTTTAGTTAGTGGTATGATTTAGTTATCTGCGAGATCTCATGTTGCCAGGTAACAGAGTTGTTGTCATCTGATTTCCGTGTGCACCAGAAAAGTGCCAAAGTTTTTGTTTTCTATACATTTTAGAGCCAAACACACATAAACATGTCGGATTTAGATTCAGAATTGGGAGAAGAGGAGCAGGGACCATACCTTGGAGTAAGTTTTAATGCATGGTGATACGTATTTCGTGAATATTTAGTGCTATCAAAAGCGAGTATATGAGCGAAAAAGGTTTTGTTACTTGTACACTTGTTCGTGAACTTTATTTTTCATTGCCAATTATATGATTATATGTCTACCCATTTGAAATAATATATCTATGTATTTTATTTAAAGTTAATATAACACTGATCGAAACGGACAATACACTTATATTGTCGTTCATTCCTCGTATTCTCTTGAATGTATTTACATACGGTCATATTTAGATTTTTCTAGCCGTGAATGCAATATTAAAACGAGTGCAATGTCGTGTGTGAATCAATGTTATCCATATACATGCAAGACATTTGTATTTATAAAACCAGGAAGGGCATTCAGCGTCAAATAATATTTTCAACCTACCCATTATGAATATGTTTAACCAGTTCCAATCAAAACATATAAAAGGAGCTAAACATTATATTTGAAAGCCAGCAAAACCGAGGTTATATAATGCAACACAATATCTTATCAAGTCCAGAACACCAGAGATTGGGTGCATTTAGAGTTGAGGAGTCAATCCATATGTCTTTTTTTTCTTTGTACATGCTGGAACTGATAAAAGGAGGGTAGTTGAGATTTGGATATGTATCAAAAGAAAGATCTGATTATGAATGTGTATATGTGTCTTTTGTTTAGGTAGTTTCGAATATATTTGGTTGACTGAAGTGCAAAAAAGCGATTTTGAGAAACATATGTGTACGAATACGAGCTAGAACTTGTAAATGGAGGATCGAAATTTGATCGAAATTGACCATTGACTTGATTAAAATATTGAAACATCTATTTCCCCAATTAGAAAAAAATCTAGGTTCTGGTTTCGAAACATAGATATTAATTAAGTATCGAATGTGCAGAAATGATAGTAGAACGCTTAAATTTGTAAATGTATTCATAAGTATGATGATTGTATTTTTTTTTAAGGAATATGAAGGTGAGAGAAACGAGCGCGATGAACGCCATGGACACGGAAAAGCCACACTACCCAACGGAGACACATACGAAGGCATGTACGAAAATGGAAAACGACACGGCTACGGAACTTACAGGTAAAGTGTTTATAACACATTTGTTGAAACCTTCAGCTTTAAAGTTACGCATTTATAAATTATTTGTTACATTCTATTAATAGGATATCCAATCGGATCATAGTAGTTTTATTTCTAAATAAAATTCAAGAAATAAGTTAGTTAATGTTAATATGACTTATCTATGAAAGATTTTCATGTTTCGATTTGCAGATTAAAAAACGGTGCACGATATATTGGTGAATGGGTGAAAAATAAGAAACACGGAGCAGGCACATTTATATATCCAGATGGTTCAAAATATGAAGGTATGTATAACTTGTGAATGACTACTCATTTGTGCTTTGTACCATCTTAAAAACAATTAAAAATAATAACATAAAAACGAGAGTATTCTTTGACTTTGAGACACGATAAATATGACATATTTTCCGGAATAACGTATATGTTAACAACGATGCATACACATTTGTTAGTGTAAATTTGTGGTTTTACAATAATTTTTTTTTAGTTAATGGTATAACCTCTGTTTTTTTTTAATTATAGGCAGCTGGGTTGATGACCAGCGATGTGGTTCAGGGAAATATTTTTACGTAAACGGTGACACATACGAAGGCGAATGGCAAAATCATGTACGACATGGTCAAGGCACATATCTATATGCACAAACAGGTATGGCTTTCCCATATATTTTCGTTTATACCCATTTTATATCAAGTTTTCAAAATATTTCATTCATGTCACAATCAAAATGCTAGTTTCCACTATTTTTTTTTTCACGGTGTTATGAAATCAAGTTTCCTTGCTATATTAATAACAATCTACATACTATAACCCTACTTTTTTCATTATTGCATGTTCGTTCATTATTATTTTTCTCGTTAAAGGTACAAAATATGTAGGCACGTGGAAAGACGGCAAACGGGAAGGACACGGGGAACTCATTCACGCAAATCACAAATATGTAGGCACTTATAAAGAAGACAGGGTAAGTTCTAGTTTATTATAGCAAAGAAACTCTTAAAGTAGTTTGAAGAATATTAATGATATGTAAGCAATTGGTGGATTTTCAAGTAATTAAGAGGATGAGTTATGACAACCGAAATCCGTCTGTTTACTAATTTTATTACTGAGTTTCAATTGTTTTTGGAGGATACAATATAACAATATTGATTCAATCAACTGTTTAGTTGTTTGTTATTCCATAACAAGTAATGAAAATCTAATCATCATGTTTTCTTTGCAGCCCGAAGGCCGAGGCAAATACGTCTTCGATATTGGCTGCCAACAACATGGAGAATATGTCTCAATAGAACAGGTACAGTCACGTTAGCTTTAACAAAGAGCATATCTAAAGAACTATCAAGGTTCTCCAAGTACATGAACATATCTTCGCCATCAATTGTTTATTTGTAGTATCTGTCAAATGACCCACAAGAGCGATTCAGTTATAATGTTCTTTTATTACATGAATGAAAACAAAAACTCATCTCGTATAGGCTCGTTACTGATTAGGACAGGTTCAAAACCTTAATTTTATAGAAAGGGTATAGTATATGCTATTTTCATACTCATCTCCACTATATTTTTAATTTTAATTGAAAGGAACGCAGTTTTATGATTCAATCTGCATTTTCGGACTATTGGATGGTATCAATAGATATTTTTTCCGAGTGAATACAAATAGATTAGTTTCATGTATATTATCGTTGAATTTCTTTGTGGAAAGAAAAACAGGATTTATATGAAACGATTGATATTTTTCAACATTTTGTTAAACCCTATACACCGAAAGCATGCATTTAGACGCGAAATTGATGGTAGAAGACTTGACACAGTGTTTGCTCCGTGTTTTGCGCCTCATTTATACGCTTGGTCATTACCCTAAAGTGTTATCCCGATCCTTAATTTCCTTAAATCGTGGTTTTATTTTAGCACTTTTTGGTGTAATGGCAACATTGGTTTAGTTTTCTCCATATCTTGCCCTGTTGTCTGTGTAAACATAAATCAATGAAGACTGGATTGATAAAGTTTCAAGCATGATCAATAATCACATATGACATCCTATCGCTGCAAGTTTCACTATGAAATTTACACTAAGATCTGAATCAAGAACTTCAATAAATACGATTTTATGCTCAAGTACCTTCTCCTTCAATCGACATGTATAAAGTGTACATTTGTTTTCAATTTCGAAAAACAAAAACAATAGCGCATAACGTGAACTTTTTATTTTGTTTGTATCAAGTTCGCTGTGGCAATCTGCCTTTTTATCTTTGATGTTTTTTTTTTCGATTTCGCTCTACAAAAAATCACTAAGAAAATGGCAAAGACCAAATTCATAATGTATGTTTGTGTCGTTTTCTGTAGCAATCAGAAGATGGCAAAGACGTCGAGGAGGAGGGCGCCATCACGATCAGCGCCAAGTGGAAGGCCAG
>LQRL01178578.1:2856-16546 GCA_001703475.1 Hydroides elegans | reverse complement strand
GGCGCTCGATGAATGTCTCGAATACCGCAAAATTTCTCGAAAGCCAAACCGTAACGCCGCGTCAATGTTTTTGAGTCGGAACTTATATAGATAGTTCATCTTTGTATAGTATGATGGTATACACACCCGATATTCGGTTCGGCGCTCGATGAATGTCTCGAATGCCGCGAAATTTCTCGAAAGCCAAACCGTAACGCCGCGTCAACGTTTTTGATTTGGAACTTATATAGATAGTTCATCGTTGTATAGTATGATAGTATGCACACCCGACATCCGGTTCGGCGCTCGATGAATGTCTCGAATATCGCGAAATTTCTCGAAAGCCAAACTGAAACGCCGCGTCAACGTTTTTGAGTCGGAACTTATATAGATAGTTCATCGTTTTATAGTATGATGGTATACATACCCGATATCCGGTTCGGCCCTCAATAGATGTCTCGAATACCGCGAAATTTCTAGAAAGCCGTAATGGCGCTTCAACTTTATAAGTAGCGGGCCATTCGTGTTCCAACGGACACATTTCTAGTTTTCTATGCAGGGTGTGCGGCGGAAAACTGTTGATGTCTCAGTTGCGACGGATAATAATGTAAATAAGATAGACAATGCTGATTTGAAAGCAAAATGTGATTTGAAAACCCAAGCGATACAGACTGAACATAGCGGAGATATAACAAGAATCGATAGAACGGACAATGCAAATGTTGGTAAACAAAGACAAGATAATGTTCAAGAGACACATGATGTAGTTCAATCATCTGGGATTTCCAAAACAGGAGGGATTCCCCAAGCGCCAACAGGAGGGATTCCCCCTCCGCCACCTCCTCCGCCTGTGGGAATTCCCCCTCCACCGCCACCCCCGGGAGGTATTCTCCCATCAACGCCACCTCAAGGAGGGGTTCCCCCACCGCCACCACCACCCGGAGGAATTCCCGCTCCCCCTCCACCACCTTCAACAGGGATTCCCCCTCCGCCTCCCCCGCCGGGAGGAGTTCCCCCATCACCAGCTCTTGGAGGGGTTCCCCCACCGCCACCGGCCCCTGGAGGGGTTCCCCCACCCCCTCCCCCAATGGGAGGAATGCCAGCTTCTCCGGCCGCAGTGGCAGGTCAGTTTACACCATATGTCTAAAATCAGTTGCTTGAAAAAAAGAAGAAAATTTGCCTGATCTGTATTAATTTGAAATTTATAGTATGTCTTAAACATAAATGGAACTTACGTGTATCCTCAATACTGTGCAGCAGGTGAATCTCTAGAAACAGAAGACTGCTTTGCTTTGTGATGTCAAATACGTTCAACTTTGACTGCTTTATCTAATCCTAAATTGTACTATGTTTTATGGTTTACTTTGAACAGTTGCTCGTAAGCCCGTGATGAGTCCCAAGGTACCGATGAAGCCTTTATTTTGGAAACGGATCCTCGTCGAAAACATCCCGAAGCGCGTAGTGGAAATCAAGTAAGCCAGCTTTGAATATAGTTAGAAGCTATAGTTAATATTATTTTAGACGGGAATACGTATTAAAGAAATCGGTTTTATTTTCCGGAAGTGCTATTCGTTAAGTCTAATCCTATTTTATATTATATTTTGTCTTTTTTTTCACAAAATCTTTAAAGTTTTCGCAAAATATTGTAATGGTTACCGGGCCTTCGATTAATAAAATGTCAGAAATCATGTGCAATTAAATTATAAATAACGTTTGTATTTCAGGAGAGCAAGATCCTCTATTACTCTGTATGCCCATTTTTACATTCAAAGTTTTCATATTTCTAGTTTTGGATTTCTCACATTTGCTGCAGTGCTAACCATTTTGATTGATAATTTCAGCGAAACCTGATTTATAAACGATTTTTGTTTTGAGTTTAACTTTATATATTTTGCCTATATGCACTTTACAGTAAACGAAATGTCTTTGGAAAGACTGCTAAAACGGCTATGTAAGTTTGTAGAGAGATAACACCTCATGTATAAACTATTTCACAACTGTATATAAAACGGGGTTCCCACGCTTCTGGAAAAGTCTTGATATTAAAACAATTTCTTATGATTTTTTAATGATTTTTTTGGAAAGAAAATACCAGGAATTGACCAAAACTGCGGAAACCCTTTAATAACAATTTGGAGTTTTTTCTGAAATAATCTTTGCATTTTAGAATAATGGGTGAAGGTAGCGCTTTGTAGGTCTAACACGCAATCTCCACATAAACACCATTTTTCAAACTATCTTAGCATAATAAATTGATATTACTTTCTACCAAGTAAAATTCCTCTAGATAAATATTTATTTAACAGGCGCCGATGAAAACTGTTCAATTGACATAACTATCTGCTGAAGTCTTAACAACAGCTTTTTTGGGATAGCTTTATTTTACACTTAGGAAACAGAACAGATTCTTTTACTAATCTAACAGTGTATATATATTCCTGAGGTATTTATATATCGTAGTGGTTTGGGTATGACATAACGAAATTAAAAAAAAAACAACAATGTTAGTCACAATCAGATATCATATTTATTTGTATTTACTCACGCATAATATTGTTTGATAAATTAACAGTATTCCTATAAACTTGTACAATGACAATGTCAGAATTATTTGAATATTTTAAGAAATATTGCGATACACGTAAATCGATGCGATTTTTTTTTTCTTTTTCTGTATCAACAATTTTCTAATTACATAATTACATGTACTTTCATCTTGTTCGATATTTTTAGCTATATTCTTCATAGCTTGATGTTTATATCATCAACATTTTTTTTTCACAGCCCACTGGACAGCATTTGGCAGAACCTGAAAGAACCGGAAATCGACTACGATGAACTCGAGAACTTGTTTTCTAAGATGCCCGTGCTCAAGAAGACCGAGCAGAAACCAATGGCCAAGAAAACAAAGGTGTGTATGGAGTATGTGGACTGTCGATTTAATATAACCAAATGGTTAGGAAAAATACATATATTTTAGGTAAATATAAAATAGAAAAAGTGTTATTTTCTAAGATGCCCGTGCGCAAGAAGACCGAGCAGAAACCAATGGCCAAGAAAACCAAGGTAAAATACTTTTCATTGTTATGTCTAGGAGTTTTAGTTTTGATAAGCTTTTTATTTCTCATGATATACAGAAATGATTTTAGTAGATTTCAAGAGCCAGTGTTCATCTTTTATGTAGAATAGTCATCACAGTTAAGCGTACATTGTATGTCGTTATCATGAGGAACACAATTTGATATGATCCTCCTCATTTGAAATGTTTCAAGTAACATAGACAACTTGATCTCATGTTTGGCCAGAAACCAAAAAAAAATGAAATCCTTTATGTTGAAAATTGCTTGACGTGATCCAATCTAAATGTTTCCTTAGAAGTCATTTTAAGTAAATTCATTAATATTTCTTTGCTTGAAGGTTGAGAAAATACTGGACCCAAAGCGGTCTCAGGCAGTGGGTATTTTTATCAGCAGTCTGCGAATGAGTTCGGTGGAAATCGAGAGCGCACTGCTGTCATTTGATGCCTCTGTTCTATCACAAGAAACACTGCAAAAGCTTGTTGATTTGGTAAGAACATGTCAGAATTATGACTAATAACAACGTTCTTATGCATAGCCATATGTAAAATGAGACCAGACGCATTCACCATAGGGTGATATGTTCCCCTTCTGTTGATAGAAAATGTACGTGTGTATGCATGCGCATATTTATTTACTAGTATATTTAAACATTTTTCATTTCTTTCGTGATAGAAATATGTAGCATTATTATAAGGATTTTGGTTTTGTTCCAGGAGGCTGATAAAACAGAATTAGACAAAATCAGGAAACATATCGAAAAGGAATCTGAAGTGCGATTAGATAAGCCTGAACAGTAAGTAGCAATGAAGGACATATGATGCAAATGCTCAGAGATAATACATGCTAAAGATATTTTTTACCATATCGTTGTGAAGAATCCAAAAAGTTTCCACCCAAAAAGTTTCCGGCCATAAAGTTTCTTAAATTGACAACATAGGAAAAAAAGTTTCTAGTCAAAACTATCTAAATAAAGATAATGAACATTATCATTTTTCTTATTACATTACTAACAGTGTTGTAGGGTCCAAAGCCGATAGTAAATATTTTTGCTTTGGCACAAGTTGTATATTTAAGCACCTTTTTGGATGGTAACTTTCTGTCCCACGTTGTCAATTTTGGAAACTTTATGGCCGGAAACTTTTTGGGCGGAAACTTTTTGGGCGGATACCCGTTTTACCATGTGCTTATTCTAAATTGTTAAAATGTGAACAAGGGCAATAGTACGTGATTGAAGTAAAAGAAAAAAAACACTGATATATGAAATTTATTTTAATATTTCTAATGGGTCACATACCCATTCAAGACCCAACTACATGTATCTCAGCAAGACTATGTATAAACTCCGATAGCTAAATAGATCTTTTCTATTATTTTATTTTCCAGATTCTTGTACGACCTGAGTCAGATCCCATCTTATGCCGACCGCTGTTATTGCTTCATCACCCAAAGCACGTTCACCGAACAACTAGTGTCCCTTGAAAATAGACTGAATAACGTGAAAACGACGTGCGAGGTAACATAAAAATACACGTTATAATAGAATAGGCCTACTTGAATGTTGAAATTTGGCCAACGTTCGATGCATGTCATTGTTTAAATCTCTGTTCATCAGTTTAGACTGGTATCCCAATATATGATTATTAAGTGGTTACAATTTTATATAAAAAGCTATGATTTTTTCTTATCAAGTTACAATAAACACTATCTCGTATTATCACTTCAACCATCTCTCTTTCTCTTGATCTCTCTCTCTGTCGCACACACACACGCGCACACAATCTTCTTATCCTTTCTATATCTCATCTTGCATTCTCTCCTCCAAGCTTCTTTCATATACTAGTATTTCCTTCTTAGCCTCGCTCTATCCAGCTCACTATCTTCTAATATTTCTAAAATACATCGTAGGTGCTGAGAACAACCGAAGTGAAAACTATCATCAGTCTCGTTCTATACATGGGTAACTTCGTCAATGGAGGCACCACTCGAGGCCAGGCTGATGGCTTCGGTCTAGAGATTTTGGCTAAGCTTAAAGGTAGGTCAGGCATTCAAACCTTTATTTTTTTGACACTCTATGACGTGATGACTTTAATGACTTGTAACACCAGGTTGATTTAAAATGCTTGCTACCATTTAGAAGTGAAAGATGACTTGTGAGTGTACTAGATCGTAATCTTAGGTCATTTCCTGTGATTGATATTCAAAAAGTCTTTAAATTATCATTGGTTGTAAACATCGTATTTCTGTATGAAATCCATCTGCATGTATTTACCAATGTAAATACGAAATTATGTCCATCGAATCTATTTTTTTTCCTTTCCAGACTATAAAAGTAACTACAACGCCCAGAATGCTTCACAAAACTTCCTACAATACGTGGTCTCGCGCTACGTGAGAAAACACGAGACAATCGACGAGAAGTCGAAACCCGTTTGCCCTCTACCGGAGCCCAGTGATATATCCAAAGCTGCTGACTTGAATTTTGAAGACATTGAAAAGGAACTTGCTAATCTCAACAAGGAATTGAGAAGTAAGATTTAGTAAACTCTTTTGACGTCAGAAAGATATTCATGTAAAAGCGGAGAATACGTAGGTACTGATGTTGCGACATTCATTAAAATATTCAAAAGAATGCGATTTTTTTTTGTCACATGCGATATAGGTATAATTTTGGGTTGATCACAAGAATCGCAAGAATCGAATGCCTTTTTTTGTCTCAGCCACCTTGTGAAGAAAACAAACAAAAATATGTATATAATGTTTCAATAACATAAGAGATGACTGGATAAACAGCCTCATATTTAGCATCGCGATCCTACGTCAACTTTTATCATCATAAAGCATCGTATGAAAGGAACCATTTCAGCTACTATCAAAAACAACCAAAGCAATGGAACGATTTTATAGCGACCTACAATTTCATTTTAAGCTTGTCTCTTTTCTTTTCAGCATGCAATCGCCGCGTGACCAAAGTAATCGATGCTTCAAACGAAGACACCGTCGAACCGTTCCGTGCCATCATGAGGGGATTCATCGAAACAGGTTCGCTTTTGATTTTACTTTGATTTATGTCAATATTAAAAATTACATTGTTAAGTGATCTAAAATCTAAAAACGATTTCTTTTGATTGAGAGGTGAAATATCATTTCCATTTTTGATCTGACCTAAAATTAGAATAATTTCAAATTCAAATGTATATTTATCTCTGCATGCATCTGAGCATGCCATGAACCAATAACAACAATTTGCTTTATCCAGCATAGACATGTTACAGTTTGCAATGTATGATCTCTATATAATTGATTACTTAATTGGTAAATTAACTTAAACAAATTGACTTAAATCTGATGTAAAATATGAAATATATATACTAAGACACACATTAAAACACATATTTCTTATTTGTTTGTAGCCAAAGTGGACCTGAAAGAACAAGAAACCAACTTAGAGGACGTCAAAAAGCGTTTCGAGCATTGCTGCGTTCTCTTCAACGTGAGTCCTAAACCACAGGAAAACGAAGTGACACCGAAAGACTTCTTTGGGCTTTGGACTGCGTTCTGTGATGATTTTAAGACGCTGTATAAGAGGGAGCATGATCGTATTGTCAAGGAAAAGTGAGTATGATTTCAATTATTCAATGGCTGGAGATTTTATTCGTGCGTGGAATCTTCTTCTCAATCTTATGGAACACTACCTGGAATCCTTTCCAAAAGATTGTGGGTTGATTGTGGGTTGATGATTTACCGTTATCTGTCATCGAGGGTTGATGCCCTCAACTAGAATGATCCCGTGTACCAAATGTTACGTTTGCGGCACAATATCGCACTTTCATGATTCATGATACTAGAATAAACAGAATAAGCAGAATAACAAAAACCGTTAAAAAATATTCCTATCTCATTTTCAAATTTTTATTCCAATAACAATTAAATGATCAATCTAATTTGACACTATCTTCATCTAGATAAGTCAACTAAAGTCACCGTCTCTAACAACTACCCAAACCCTTTGAGAGTTTTTACCACAAATCTTTGTTCTAGCTATAATCTAAACAATTAAAACGAAGTTAAAACTACAATGTAAACGATTAGCGCTAATAATCTGCAGTGCACATTAAACAAGGCAAAGACCCACTCTAGTATATTTTATACAACTACAACTTAATTCAATGACTGACGTAGTAGTTTTAATAGCGAGACAAAGACCCAATCTAGTATATCTTGTACAACTGCAAACTGTTTTTCATAATATTGTACTTCGCCGCAGCCCCCAATTGAACATCATTGAACCGACACGCGACATACAGCTTATCCCTGAACATCACTGAACTAACACACGCGAGGGGCGAGAACTTGATAATATGCCATTTATTCTTCTCATCAAACACTTGGAATCGATAATTATCATGATCCGCTATCAAGACTCCGGTTTTATCGCGCATGCAAATCCGCGGTTGACTCACGATTCCGCCATAATTGCAAAGCTTCTTTTCGATACTCTTATTGAAATGATACGCAATGAAACCACCTTCCTTTTCCATGCGAATCGCATTACGCACACCATGCTCAGATATAACGTCCCCATTCCAGGTCAGCAAATAAATCCGATCGGAATCTGCATTGCAAACGTATATGAGTGCATCACTACACTCAATCGTGATATAATGGCCTCGTTGGCAGGATTCTGGCAGGTACACCATGTCGATTCGCTTCCACTGGTTTTCGGTCAGAGTGTAGATGTAGAGGACGGCCAAGGAGCTGGTTTCTAAGTCGCCCACAGCAACCAGTTTGTTTCCTGGGCACAGTTTGACGCTGGTGTGGCGACCGCTTGATAGTTTCTTCTTGATTTGTCCTTTAAAAATGTAAAAGCTTAAGTTAGATGCGGATGTGCTGTAGCATCTATTTGCTATAGAATGAGGAAAGGGTTTTTTTTTACAAATGGTCACATAAAAAATGGTCAATGTCAACTATAAACTTATTAAATTTATCGAGCAAGACGATGATATTTATATTTTCATGTATCTGACTGAAAATAAAATAAATGAATATAATGTATTTATGTTTTGCAAATATCATAGCTAAGAATTGTCTAATCACGCAGCTTATTGCAGCACTCAAATAAACACCTTAATGCCTTAAATCCCATAAAATATACCTGTGACATAGAGCACAAAGAGCCCTTTCTCGGCCGCCACCACCACTTGCTCACTCCCTTTACCACCGCACTCAGCCACATCAAACACCCTCTTGCCTAAGAAAATAAGAAAAATTAATAATAAGGAAAAAATACAGAGCAAAACGCAGTTTTATCTCATGTAGACGGGCTAATCAGTTATTGAGTCGCCGCAACCAGTTTTTGGGTCATTTACTATTTGTCATAGAAATAACATTTATAAATATTTTTTTACAAATACAAAAAAAAATAACACTTAAGTATGTTCATGATTTCATTTGTTACGTATAAAAAAGTATATTTCATGCTTTTTTAACCCAGCTTTCGTGAAACTTCCTCTCTAACCTATCTCCTCCCACAGTTTTGACAGTAGAGCTTTCAGACTTTAGCCCATGCGTCTTTATGGTACCCTTATACCGGCTTGTGCTTTATGGGACGATTGACCCTCTTGGCTCGCCATGGTGGACTTCGCAAAAACCGCCAATTTGGTCTTTTATATAGAAAAAAAAAACTAATTCCTCTCTAACCTATCTCCTCCCACAGTTTTGACAGTAGAGCTTTCAAACTTTAATCCAAGCTCATACCGGCTTTTGTTTTATAGGACGATTGACTCTCTTGGCTCGCCATGGTGGACTCAGCCATTTTCGCCCAATTTGGTCTTCTATATAGTAAAAAAAAAAGACTTAAGCCCATTCCGCATGATCATATACCGACTGCTATCGGTAAGATAGGTCCTATGGCGTGTATTATATATGTCACAGGGTATCTATTCGTTTTAGGGCAAGTATACTTGCCCTAGGGTAAGTATACTTGCCCTAGGGTTAGTATACTTACCCTAACTGTGTTAGGGCAAGTATACTTGGTATGTCC
Source organism: Hydroides elegans (assembly GCA_001703475.1). Classification (NCBI taxonomy): domain Eukaryota; kingdom Metazoa; phylum Annelida; class Polychaeta; order Sabellida; family Serpulidae; genus Hydroides; species Hydroides elegans. Next base: position 7,447 of record LQRL01178578.1, on the reverse strand, counting down.
ATTATATGCACAAGTTATTCATGGGGGTGAGTGAGTTAAACGTTTCGCTTTGTGAGTGAAACCTATTGATCTGATTATTAGCTTTACTCCGTACGCAACAATGGTGTTTGACTTGAATAGTTTCAGAGTTGTTTATAGTAGAATTATTGCAATTTGAAATCAGTGTTAAGACATTTAACACGATTGGGGTTTGATCTGTAGGGCATTATATTGAATCATCATACAAACAATGTTACATTTGTATTAAAATAAGTTTTATCTTGTAAATGCCAACACATGTTGAGAAACTCAAGTAAAACGTCCTGTATGTTATTGCATAAAAGCTCTCATAAAAAAACTATAACAAATTGTCAATATCTCCCATGCATTTATTCCCTATATTCGTTTACATTTGAATAATCGATTTAATTTATTACTACTAAAAAAATCAGTACATCTGTAGACGAAAGTCACACCTGCACGCTAGATTAATAATTTACCTAAACCTTTACTCATTTTCATGACAACATGTATGGCTAATGTGACAACGTGTGCTCGGGAACATTTGCAGATTTGCAGAAAAGCTAATACATATTTGCATTAAAGTCATATTTGGGCCAACACACCACTACGTCCAATGACATTCAAAAGACACATTTATTTTCAAAAGTAACATGTATGGCTAATGTGACAGCCTGTGCTCGGGAACATTTGCAGATTTAAAAAGATAATACATATTTGCATAAAAGTCATATTTGGGCCAACACACCACTACGTCCAATGACATTTAAACGACACATTTATTTTCAAAAGTAACATCTACTTCTTAATGATTCATGACCACCATTTTTACTCATTTTTATTTCTACACGAAAGGCACGAGCGAAATGTTTAATGTCGGTAGCAAGTCGAAATGATCTACTCATTGATCCGGAGCGAACCGCTCTACTCATCGAGGCGAAGTGTTCGACTCACTAAGCAACCAATAGTAATCACTCTATGGGTGTTTTAGTAATAGAATGACTAAACCTTCAATTTCAATTGCAATCAATGAGAATGCTATGAGAAGCGAAACGTTCTACTCACACTTATCCAGCGAAACCTTTAACTCACTCACTCAAATGAATAACTCGTACGTTTATATCAAATCAGGGTATCTTTCATTTTTTGAAGGCAAAAAACCAGGGTAAGTATACTTGCCCTGAAAAATATCAGGGCAAGTATACTTACCCTAAAAAATAGATACCCTAACCGAATAGATACCCTACAACATATACACGATCAAACCTGCCGTAAGTAGAAAGGTTGGTCATGCGGGGGCTTGTGTCTTGGGTGATTGCGTCATCTTATATCTAATAGTGGACACGCGCATTTTTCTCATTGACACATACCTTCAAGTTATTGATTTTTATGTCTGTTGATTTTATTGTTTGTTTAGATCACAACTGTTACACACCAGGCCGAATAGCTCAGTCAGTCGTGTATCGGTTTCAGGATCCAAAGATCGTGGGTTCGATCCTGGAATCAACTCAAAAACAATTTTCCCTCAGAAAATGTCAGAAATAATATTCTCAATTATGGTGCCTATAGGAAATAATCATATCTTATCTGAAAGTTTTTGATTTGATATAATCGCGGGGTCATAATGTACTCACATATATTGTTTATATGTTCATTCATATCGCGTGTGGGCCTGTAGCTCAGGGATATAGCATCGTAATCATAGTCATAAGGCTGTAGGTTCGAATCCCAGCTTGTACAAGTTATACCTTATAATGATGCGTAAATTATGAAAACAATTCTTACAATTCTTATTTTTATGCAGATGTTTAAACAAACGGATACCATGACTTTTATTTACCGGCGTATGCATTTACACGTACCTGTCAAGTTTTCATTAAACAATGAACAAAATGCGCTTGCTAGCACTTTAAAGAGGTTACGTCATATCTATTAACTAAAGCTGGGTGATTGTCCTTGACAATCTTGTTTATGGTGTCCTCATACTGGCTACTGCTTTATAGAACGATTGACCCACGTGGGTCGCCACGGTGGACTTGGCCATTTCCGCCAATTTGGTCTTCTATAAAGAGAAAAACTCTTTGCTTTGGAACCTATCTTCTCCCACAGTTTTGATCATAGAACATTCAAACTTCAACCAAAGCTTTTTTATGGTGTCCTCATACTGGCTACTGCTTTATAGAACGATTGAACCACGTGGGTCGCCATGGTGGACTTGGCCGTTTTCGCCAATTTGGCCTTCTATATTGAGAAAAACTCTTTGCTTTGGAACCTATCTCCTCCCACAGTATTGGTCGTAGGGCATTCAAACTTCACCCAAAGCTTCTTTATGGTATCCTTATACCGGCTACTGCTTTTTTAGCCCCCAGCCAACCAATTTGGCTGAGGGCTATTGCTATCCCCCATTCCGTCCGTCCGTCCGTCTGTCCGTCCGTCCGTCTGTCCGTCCGTCTGTCCGTCTGTTAACATTTGAGGTGCAGTAGTTTGTCCGCGGCATTTTGGTATGAAGCCTTTGTCCTAGGGTTCTGAAACTTCACACAGTGAAAGAATATATATTGCAGATGTGCAACGTTGAGGTTTCAGTTTGATCGACTACAAATTGTCGAAATTACGGGGGTTTGAACTTAGACGAATTTGAGATACTTTGGGACATTTATTCAACACTTTGTCCGCGGCATTTTGGTATGAAGCCTATGTCCTAGGGTTCTGAAACTCCACACAGGCAAATATTATATATTGTTGATGTGCAACGTTGAGGTTTCAGTTTGATCGACTACAAATTGTCGAAATTACGGGGGTTTGAACTTAGACGAATTTGAGATATTTTGGGATATTTACGCAACACTTTGTCCGCGGCATTTTGGTATGAAGCCTGTGTCCTAGGGTACTGAAACTTCACACAATAATTGAAAATATGTTGTAAATGTGCAACGTTGAGGTTTCAGTTTGATCGACGAAAAAATGTCGAAATTACGGGGGTTTCAACTTTTGAGAATTGGAGATATTTTGATAAATTTATAAAACACTTTGTCCGCGGCACTTTGGTTTGAAGTCTCTGTCCTAGGGTTCTGGAACTTCATGCAGTGAATGAATATATATTGCAGATGTGCAACGTCGAGGTTTCAGTTTGATCGATCACAAAATGTCGAAATAACATGGTACGGAACTGAGACGAATTTGAAATATATTGGGACAGTTGTACAGCAAAGAAAGATTACGCGCATACTGTGACGTTGTGAGGACTACGTTGTGTGGACGAATATGTAAGGGCAACGGTGTGAAAAAGACGTGTTGAGAAAGACGTTGTAAGAAAGTCCTTGTGAGAAAGATATTGCTTTTGACCTGCATTATTTTATTGACAAATATTCGTGTCAAAGATTGTTTTGCCTAGGCTGGGGGCTTTGCATCTCTGATGCCTATGTTTAAACGATTGACCCACGTGGGTCGCCACGGTGGACTTGGATGTTTCCGCCAATTTGGTCTTCTATATAGAGAAAAACTCATTGCTTTGGAACCTATCTCCTCCAAAACTTTTGGTCATAGAGCATTCAAACATTACCCAAAGTTTCTTTATTGTATCATCATACCGGCTACTGCTTTATGGGACGATTGACCTACTTTGGTCGACTTGGTGATTTATGTAACATTTATGTCTTCAATATAATAAACAAATCTAAAGCCAATTCCGCATGACCATACTCCGTCTGCTATCGGTAAGACAGGTCTGATGGCGTTTATTATATATACGACCAAACCTACCGATAGCAGACTGGTTAATCATGCGGGGGCTTGTGTCTTTGGCGATTGACTCATCTTCTATCCAATTGTGAACACGCGTATTTTTCTCATTGAGTCATGTCCTCAAGTTATTGATTTTTATGTCTGTTGAACTTAAAAACATTTGGATCACAGTTGTTACACAACTGGACAAATAGCTCAGTCAGTAGAATATCGGCTTCATGATTCAAAGGTCGTGGGTTCGATCCTGGATCAAACTCAAACGTAATTTTCCTTTAGAAAATGTCAGAAATTATATTCTCATTCATGATGCCTGTAGTAGATGACCATATCTTATCTAAAAGTCTTTGATTTGATATAATGACCGGATCATTATGTACTCATACATATTTTTTGTATGTTCATTTATATCGCGTAACTAGCCCAAATAGGAATAGCATCGGACTCATAGTCATAAGGCTATTGGTTCAATTCCCAGCTTGTACAACCTGTCCCTTATAATCATGTTATAAAATGATGAAAAAAAAAATTCTAATAAATGTTATATATATGCTGATGTTTAAACAAATGAATAACATAAGACTTTTGTTTTACTGGCGTATGGATTTACACGTACCTGTCAATTTTCATCAAACAATTAACAAAAACGCGTTTGCTAGTACTTAAAAAGAGTTAAAGCCATATCAATAAACTAAAGCTGGGTCATTGTCCTTGACAATCTTGTTTATTGAAAATAGTGAGTGACCCAAAAACTGATCATGACTCAAAAACTGATTTGCCCTTCTGTATAGTAAAGAATATAAAGATATGGTAAAAGAAATGTTGTTAGACCTGTTATGATAAAAGATGAAAT
>LQRL01178568.1:3380-20031 GCA_001703475.1 Hydroides elegans | reverse complement strand
GATTTAGACTCAGGACACGTGTTAGGGTTTGACTTTGGACATATGTTATGTTTCAATTCCGTACACGTGCTAGATATTGATTCCGGACACGTGGAATGTTCTGATTTGGGGTACGTGCTGAATGCCAATTCCGGAAAAGTGTTTGGTGTCGATCCCGGACACGTATTAGATGTAGATTCCAGACACGTGTTGGGTGTTGATTCCGGAACCGTGGTATGTGTTGATTCCGGACGCATGGTATGTGTTGATTCTGGAAGCGTGTTAGGTGTCGATTTGTGACAAAATTGATGGGTCAAAATAAGTAGGTGGAGAAAACACAGTCTCAAAAGGTAACTACTCACAATACTTTTCAAACCAAATAACTCAAGAAAAGCCTCAAAATTTTTGATTTTGAGGTCGAACTCTCTGAAAGTCCAATACCTCATATAGCTAGGAGTTCCTAATACAGTGGACTGTAAATATATTTTGCCACCCTAATGGCCTGTCTATAGCTCTCCGGTAATTTTCGCATGATGTCATTTTCGACTATCCCTGTATCTGCCTCATCTCGTTCAATGAGCATATAAATATATCCATTTTGAATCAGTTCGTCCCACGTTTGTCCAAGATAGATACTAGCATTGCTTTGCATCTGTTTGCTGGAGGCAGTCGTATTCCCGCAGGAAATTTTAAATACCGGTGTTACGTCAACTGAAACACCTACTTCATTTCCGTCAGGTGCAACATGTTTGAAATACAGACATATTCCTATTGAACGATGCTCTTTCATGCCAAGAAATTCCAAAGGATGCATTTGTTGACTGAGTTGACTATCTGGATTATCCATGAGAATTGCCTTTATAATTGAGTAAATGCCTGCTACTTTTGTCTTTTTGTCATTCATTTGTCTGCTCAAGACAAGCAAGTAATCTCCTTCGTGGGGCAGTCCAACCTTGATGTTGCTAGAAATGCTACCCGCTAGAACGAGATAAGCCATATTGAACCTCCTGTCCTTCGATTTAAGTACAGCCACCATATTTTCAAGAATAGTTTCCACTTTATTATACATAATTGCATGACACGGATACTGCGTATCTATATGTACCCTTTTATGGATAGCTTCCATGTATAGCTCTAGCTTTCTCATCCGCTCAAGTGAAAAGTTACTATAGTGCTTGTTGAATTCATTTATATATTTAAGTAGCGTGTAATGGAAAGATGAGTTTATAACGTTTCCAAAGGAAGATTTAAATTTAAATAATTCTTCATTTTTGAATTGTTTTGTATGATTTCGTTTGCTTGCCATCGTTCAGTATTACAAACACACATATGTATAGTTTCAAAAACACAAATCGCTTTCTTTTTATCCGTTTCCTTTGTGAATTGCTGTGCGACCACCTCTGAACGACCGCTGCTTACCTCGAAAGTAACTTCAAAATATGATAAACGCCTGGCTACAGTGTGAGCATTTCCTTAGGGGTTTTCGCTCACAAACAATTCTTTTAATTTTTTTACAAACATGTTTTATAGTAGAGATAAAGACGTTTCTAGCATGACTGATGCCTGAATTTTGTCTATAAGATTCTAAAATACAAGACGAGACAGTGCCATTTACAGCTATGTTATTCGATACTTGTGTGTGCATGATGCGATAAGCCTGGACAGTTCGGGTTGCAGTGTGCGTTCAAATGTAATATAAGCAAAGATAAAGGAAGCATATCTGTGATATATACAATATATTATACAGTCCATTGGATCGGGAACTTCTAGCTATATGTGAAATTGGGCATTCAGAGAGTTTGAACCCAAAATCAAAAATTTTGAGGCTTTCTTGGAGTTATTTGATAAGAAAATTATTGTAAGTAGTTACTGTTTGAGCTGTGTTTTCTCCATCTACTTACTTTAACACATGAATTGTGTGATAAATCGATACATGACACGCATCCATAATCAACACATACCACGTGTCCGAAATCGACACCTAACACGTGTCCGGAATCGACACATACCACGTGTCCGGAATCGACACCTAACACGCGTCAGGGATCGACATCAAACACATGTCCGAAATCAACACATACCACGTGTCTGGAATTAACACATACCACGTGTCCGAAATCGACATCTAACAAGTGTCCCAAATCGACACCTAACATGTGTCCGGTAACTAAATCTGACCCGTATCCGGAATTCCCACTAAACTTGTGTCCGGAATCGACACCTAACATGTGTCCGGTAACTAAATCTGACCCGTATCCGGAATTCCCACTAAACTTGTGTCCGGAATCGACACACGACACATGTCTTGAAGGGCCAGGCGACATCGTGAGATTTTTCGAGCATTTTTCCCTTGATCAACTATTTCTTTTCGATACATGTCTCTATGGATTACTCAAAATGCACTAAAAACTCGTTGCAATATTGAGCGCTAGTGGCGTTTTTGGGTTTCCCACAAGGAAAACATCAGAAGGATTTAAATTAACCCTAAGAATTATCATAATTTAATATGACGTTTATGTACCGTACTCACGTATGTCAACGCCCCCCCCCCCCGGGGCGCTTAGTTGGTCATCTGCCAAAGGTGGTAGGGGGCGTTAAATCGAAGGGGGGGGGCGTTAACAGACATTTGAGTTAAAGCCCCCCTCCTCTGGATCAGAATCGGAGGACAGTGAATAAACTTTATGCACTGACTTTGGAAAACGTATGGCATAGATTTGAAACACATGTGTTCAGATACCTTCGATGCAGAATAAAGATAGAAAATATATATTTTTTTGTTTTCATGAAAGAATTGGGGGCGTTAAGCGGAATTTCACAAAAGTTGGCAGGGGGCGTTAACTCGAAGGGGGGGGGCGTTAGCTCGAATGAGTACCGTATTATTTATTCACAATTACGACGATTTAAAATGTCCATCAATGTTTTTTTGGGTATCGTCTCGAGATGCGACGTTGCAAAAACTGATCTTAAAGAATGGATTAAAAAAATGTGAATTGTTTAGTAAATGAACCCACTCAACAATTGGCTTCATAAGACGTAACTTTTGTCTGTAAACAACACACTTTTTGATCTAGGACTACATGACGTTTTCAGGTCTACACTCATATAGTTCCAAATAAGAATTCCTCATTTATACTGTTTTACCGATACCTACGAACGTTAATGCCATACATTTTGCATGAAACTTATGATTTTTTAAATTCCGTTTATGTTTCAGACAGTTTATGGTTATGTTACCCATATCCATATATCACCATTCAACTTTAAAGATCTATATTCGATTGCAACTGGATTTAGGCAGCTATCACGTAATAAGCCATTTAAAAAGAGCAATGATCGAGTCATTGACTGACCGAAATACTACGAACACGTGTTAATATAACACAACATGACAAAACACGTCGTTTATCGAGGTCACACATATAGAACTATATGAGAATCTATGTGTTTATTCATTACATGCATAAGGTCATGGCTACAAACGATTTAGACGGTGTTTACACCCAAACAAATCTTGATTTCCAATCGATTCTAAATGAGAAACTCAAGAGCGCCTGTTGCACTTTTAAAGTAAGGTAAATGCGTGCTTCTGAGTTTTTTTATTAAGATAAGAAATACTTTAAAAATAATAGAATCACGCTTTGTTGGGGTAAATAACAGAAGTAAAACTTCGTTTGTGGCCAGGCCCTTACACATGGGAAAGAAGTGCGAGAACATTACCGGGGGATATGTAAGGTTGGCTTTGTGATGTTGGTGGGGAGAAGAGGTGGGGGGTGTTGAGAAGTTTTTTCTCAAATGGTAGCTTTTGAATAAGAGTTTTACAAGTGTTAAAGTGTGATCTTCTATCTAAGATTCGTAAATAATATCATAGACCTCTATGAAATATTCCAACTATTTGAAATTATCTGATGGGCGTTAATTGGGTCGGTTCCGCAGTCCATTAATCAGTATGGTAGTGTACGCCTATCCGTTGCCGATATTTTATCAACTCATTAATCATAGATATAATTTTCAACGCTTAATCCAGTTCATTTTAATCAGTCATCATTCGAACTAAACATAACATTTTACCCCAACCAACATAAACCAACCAACCTTACAAATTCCATGTAAGGTCCTTGCACTTCCCATTTGTAAGGACCTGGCCATATGAAACTCGTTTTGAGCTTTAACCGTTGCAAGCGTGGTTTCAATACATTTCTAATCATAGCAAGCTCTAAACCACATCTATCTAACTATCTTACGCAACGAGCGCTCTTGAGTTTCTCCTAAAGAATATATTGAAAGCCACTGTTTGTTAGGGGGAAACCGCTCGTCAAAATTACTTGTAGCTAAACCCTTACGCAGGTAATGAATAAACACATATATTCTCATATATCTATATATGTTTGACCTCGATAAACGACGTATTTGGTCATGTTGTGTTATATTAACACGTGTTCGTAGTATTTCGGTCAGTCAATGACTCGATCATTGTTTTTAAATGGCTTATTACATGATAACTGCCTAAATCCAGTTGCAATCGAATATAGATTTTTAAGATGAATGGTGATATATGGATATGGGTAACATAAACTGTCTGCAATGTAAAATCTAAAGAAATCATATGTTTCATGCAAAATATATAGCATTATCTTTCGTATCGGTAAATCATTCTGCTGAATGAAAATGAAACTAAAAGGGTTTGTCATTCTTCAAGATCCTATGTGTTGATAGAAATCTATGATTATAGAAATTTAATCCTTATAGATTTATACTTGACATTCCAATAAATCAAAGTCAATCGTTACCGGGATGCATGCAAAATTGGACAATTTTCTTATATCCCCATTTTTTATTTCAATTTGATTTATTGGTGTTTTGTGTTTTTTTTTTTGTAAAATTAAATTGATACAAGAAAGTTTGTGGAGGAAGTGTATATTAAACTCGATAATGTATTCGATATGGATTCGATAAGTAATAAGGTATTCGATAATGTATTCGTGGCTTTTGTAGAAAAGCCCTCGACGCTAAGCGTCTCGTGGTATGCCTGTACAGACCTGATTATTCATGTATATCTTCAAAACAACTTAATATTTAGATGCCACATTTTTACAGTGATCCTTATAGGCCAAACCCCTTTTGGTTGTCTCGTAATATTTGCGAAATCTTTGGTTTACTATGGTTTCTTTATATACAATTTATAAAATTTTTTCATACCCAGGGTCGAGCGAAATTAAAAATAACTGTTCCTCTCTAATGAATAAATGATTTTGGTGCCTTGAGAGATCTTCAATTGACCAGTTATTAAGGACAGACCAGTGGTAATTCACATATGACTCTTGTTTCCCCGTGGCCAATGGGAAATAGAATATATAATTCTAGAGTTCGTTGAAAATAGAGTTCGTCTCCTAATTACCTCAAAAGTTTAATCGTTTAGAAGTCTAGACTAGTCTATTAGAATTCTAAGGACAAGTCAGTGTCAATCACATATGGCTCATATTTTAACCGTGGCCAATAGAACTTATAACAGCAAAGGCCTATATCAATCCGATGCGCCTCAGCACCTCCAAAGACCCTGCCCTCAAATGATTGTTGAATGTCTAGAACACATGAAAAGTTCTTGAAGGGATATATGCAATAGTGTATTATTATGAGTTTGCTTGATTATACGATAGTTGGGTTATATTCGAAATATCTCACAAATTGGAATTTTGGCGACTATTCGAAAAAAAGTGATTTTGGGACTAGTCACATAGAGAAAGATTACGCGTATGAAATTCGCGTATATCGTGCTGTTGTGCGAACAACGTTGTCAGGACGAATATGTAAGGCAAACGGTGTGAGATGGACGTTGTAAAAAAGACGTTGTGAGAAAGACGTTGTGTGAAACACGTTGTGAGAGAGACGTTGTAAAAAGTAATATTGGACAAATGACGGAATTATTTGAGGATATTCCCTAAATGATAGTCATTACAAGAGTGACTCTGATAGTGATTGGATCGTAAGTTTGAAAAGCATATTTATGTAATACTTTTTGACCAAAGATTTTTACCAAAACCTATATACTCTACTTAAGTCACTTTTGCATATACCCCATCCTGTATACTATCGAATATTTTTCGCACCTTGTCATTTTTGCAATTGGTTCATGTACCCTTTTACGGCGTGAGGTTTAGTTTTAGCTTTTGGACTGTTCGACGCACGGGCTGCTGATGGACTTAGAAAATTTACCGAAAACTTCCGGTTCACTTTCCCCTATTATACATATATCGCCTTTTGCAATCAATGAATACCCTAATTTACACATTGAGGATTTGGATTTTAATTCCTATTTTCAATATAAAAGTTTCTTTGATGTCTTATATTCTTTGCAATACCACAATAACCTGGTCTACTGTTAATACTGACCCTACCTTTAAGTATACCGATAAATTGTATATAATTGATCGATTTCAAAAGTTGTAAATTCTCTATTCTACAAGGCAGTTACTCAGTGGCCACTTATTCGTTTTTAAGTCTCATCATAACTCTAGGTATTCTATGAGTGCATGATAAATGATCCCTGTGTAATCAAACTAAGCTACATAAGAGAAGCATAAACTGGCAAATTTTGACAAATTTTATGCGGAATATATTGTTAAAGCTGAAAATTAAGGATGATGCCCGCGATAGAATTTCTTTGAAAGGACATAAGGCATTCTTTAATCCAACTACGGGTTTTTAAACCAAGTCATTTATCGGTATGTTTTCTTGTTTTCCCGTAATATCAATTTGAACTAGGTAAACACAAGTCTTGCATCTAAAAGTTATTGTGATCCCTAAATTATGCTGTATATTCGGTATCCGCCCAAAAAGTTTCCGCCCAAAAAGTTTCCGACCATAAAGTTTCCAAAATTGACAACATGGGACAGAAAGTTTCCATCCAAAAGGTGCTTGAATATACAACTTGTGCAAAACAAAGTTTATTTCCACTCGGGTTTTGACTCCACAACACTGTTAATTATATAATAAGAATAATAATAATGTTCATTATCTTTATTAAGATAGTTTTGACTAGAAACTTTTTGTCCTATGTTGTCAAATTTGGAAACTTTATGACCGGAAACTTTTTGGGTTGAAACCTTTGGGCCGGATTCTGTATATTCTTTTTTCAAAGGGCTTTGTTTGGCAATTTGAAATGTTATTTATTCAAAAACTATAAACATGCTGGGATTAAATAATAATATATTCAAATTCATAAGGTGTTTAAGATGCAGAAAAGATGGGGTTTTATATCGCAGGCATCACTATTTGAAATAAATTTTTATTTAACATTTAATGCATTGTGTCTTTGGGTAAATTTCCAACTCCTTCCTGGCCGATAGTTATTTTCACACAATTTATGAGTATATACTGAGGATTTACTAAGTGGCCGCAAAAGAGGCAAAAGTAACTACCGTGTCTTAGTTTAACTTCTGCATAAATTATGCTATGACTTGACTAGTGAGCGCACGCCTCTCAGCATTAAACCACATATCCCTTATATGGCACTGTGTTGTCACAGGAAAAGAATTCGAAATAACCCGTATTTTTGGAAGCACTCTGTCCCCGGGGTCAGACACGGTTACAGTAACCATCCCAAAAGAAAAGTGTCCCTGAACCTGATGACATGTAACTATGGTCGAGGACCTCGTTCTTTTGGGTTGGTGACTGTAACCGTATCTGTCCCATGATACAGGGACTTTCAAAAGAATACGGGGTTATACACTTTCAAGTAGACCTTATGTAGACCTCTTACTTAAAATAGAGGATTTGCAACTTTTAAAATCAACACCATTGTTTAACCTATGATAGCTTTACATACATAATAGCGATATTTCATATAAATATAGAAGATATATCAAGCTTCAATATAATATAAAAATGTTTAACACACATAGGATATTTTTGGATGTATATAAAAATACCTAGTAGCCCCTTCTTTTGGCCGCTTTTAGGTGTTCCTATTACAGTAGACTGTAAAATATATTTTGCAACTCATGAAGCCTGTCTGTGGCTCTCTGGTAACTGCCTCATGGTATTATTTTCCACTAACTCTGTATCAACCTCATCTTGTTCAATTAGCCTAAAGAATTTTCAATTTTGAACAAGTTCGTCCCATATTTGTCCAAGATACAATCTAGCATTGCTTCGCATGTGAGAACTAGAGGCAAACGTATCTTCATGACAAATCTTACACACCGGTGATATGCCTACTTCTTTCCCTATCATGTAAAACTAATTTGAAATACAGACATATTCTTGTTGAACGATGCCTTTTCATGCCGAGAAACTCCAAAGGATACGTTTGTTGAATGTGTTGACTATCTGGATTATTCATGAGAATCGCTTTTAAAATCGCGAACATGATTGCAACTTTCCGCTTAAAAAGTTTCCGGCCAAAAAGTGACATGATGACCAGTCAGGAGTACCCAGCGAGCCCAGGCCGTGGTTACACATATATGTCTACAGAAAGTAAAGTCATATACATTTGCATCGGTTGATATACTTACAAACATAATCCTAGAACAAAATTACCGTTTCGAAAAAAATATTTGTTCTGCTCTGAAAAAAAGTTGCAAGCAAGGAAAAGCTTCTGTAAGAATAAAAGAATAAACATTTTCCCGAATAAAACGTTGAGTACCCTCATTTAAAGAATGCACTTTTTGTTTTCCAATGAACTGCCTGTTTATTCCTTCACTACATGTTCTAAACGAATCCGGCCCAAAAAGTTTCCGCCCAAAAACTTTCCGGCCATAAAGTTTCCAAATTTGACAGCATAGGACAAAAAGTTTCTAATCAAAACTATGTGAACACATATGATGGACATTATCATTATTCTTATTATATTATTAACAATGTTGTAGCGTCGAAAACAGATAGGAAATAAACTTTATTTGCACAAGTTGTATATTTAAGCACCTATTTGTATGGAAACTTCTGTCCCATGTGATCAATTTTGGAAACTTTTTGGGCGGAAACTTTTTGGGCGGATACCGTTCTAAACGTATATTCTACATTCTAAAAAAGCTACCATTTACCGGTTTTAATGTGGTCTATACAATGTATGTACAAAGGCAAAGGAAAACGTTTGCTACATCGATTCTTCAAACACTAATTTTACCTCACGCTTTGTATAATACTGTTATATTACTATGCATGTTAATCAATCTATACATATTTAAAACACTTTTCAGCTGTATGTGGTACATGCGCTCCGTAGAAGAGCACATCACGAGCTGTTCCCCAAAAAGGTGTTCCTCCAATTTCCAGCTGGCTTGGAAATTTTGAGAAAAATCATTCTAGCTTGGAGATCTGAGCAGTTTAAGGAACACCTTTTTTGATGATTTGTTAATTTTCACAATAATTAGTGAGAATAACTTTTTTGTATTTGATTAAAGTTGATTGCAATTGTCTATGTCTTATTTGCAAGCTATGATACGTAATTGGGTTATATTCAACATTTCAATATTCACAAAAAGTGTTCCTTTTCTGTTCCAAGCTGGCTAGAAAAGGAGAAAAAGCTCAGCTGGCTTGAAAAAGGGAACACCCTTTTCCAAAACATAGATGTTCAAAAACCTTTATTTTGTGTTTCTTCGTAATTGTAATGTTATTTTAAGATGATTTTACAACTTTCTGAAAATTATGTCATGGGCTGCCCTTCTCCGTAGGACACGGAATCCGTTTTAAACTGAGTGAACAACAACGGGTTGTAGCCATAGATACGCTACAGTGTCGCGATACAGTAATTTTGTATTTCATGAAAAATAAGTATATCAAAATGATGATAAAACAATAATTTGGTAAACATTGATCACTCTTTAGATTGTTAGTATGCCAAGGCAAAATGATAACGTTTGCATCATCGATACACTTATCCACCGGTTTTTTAAATGACGTTATAATTGTATACTAATCTATACTAACTTATACATATCTAAAACACCTTTATGATGTTTGCGGTACATGTGCCCCGTAGGACATAATCCGCTTTTTACTGCGTGAAAAACAATGGGTTGTAACCATAGATACGCTCAAGTGTTGCCATGCGATAATTGAAAAATTGTTGTCGCGAAGTGCACTCATGCATTGATTCGGGCAGACATATACAATGACGTAAATTAAAAATGATTCTAAAGAATTGATTTTCTTTACATCATGGAGGCTCAAATATATCGTTGTATGGCAAGGCAAAACTAATTCGTTTGCACCATCTTTACTTGAAAAAAACCTAACAATCTGTTATATAAAATACTGTTGTTGTTGTTGTTGTTGTTTCGTTTGCGTTTTAATTGATCTATACATATCTAAAACACTTTTCCGATGTATGCGGTACATGCGCGCCATATGACACAGAGTCCGCTTTAAACTGCGTGAATAGCAACGGGTTGTAGCCATAGATACGCTCCAGTGTTGCCATGCAGTGATTGCGTTCGGCAAAATGACTCGGATTTGCCTCTCCTTCTTCGGATTCCGAAAGAGATGTTGCGCAGTCGAGGCATTTGAATACGAGTCGCGAGGCAACCTGCAAATATGAAGAATCATTATTTATAGAGTCTCTAGAAAGGCCTAAAGAGTCTACAGAGTCTACATTGTATTCAAAATGACTCAGATTTGCTTATCCTCCTTCGGATTCCGAAAGAGATATGGGGCAATAGATGCATTTGAGAACTAGTGGAGAGGCAATCTGCAAATCGAAAGAGAGGCCTGAAGAGACTATAGAAAGGCTAAAAGAGTCTTCCGAGTTTATAAAATATTCGAAATGACACGGATTTGCTTCTCTTTCTTCGGATTCCGAAAGAGATGTGGTACAGTCTAAGCATTTGAAAACCAGTCGCGAGACAACCTGTAGTGAGTAATAACGGGTATTTTGTGTTGGATTGCATCCCATTAATTATATTGACACACTGATTTGGCCAGTCTATAATAGTCTTGTTTATTAAGCGTACCATATCTAAAATTAATATCTAACATTATTTTCTATATTGACTCATAATCAGTCAAACGTGACCACTTTGAAATGACAAAATAAGAAGATTGTATACATTATTAGAGGCTAGCAATAAACTAATTATTATAATTTTGTTCATAAGAATGAGAAAGACATCAATACCTTAATTGGCGGTTTTCGCGTTAGATGACTGATCAGAAAATTGAAAGCGAGGTCTTCACAATTCATCAAGTCGTCCACCATGGCTCTCACAGCCAGTGGTTGGTTCATGCTGTACTCGAACAGATATATCTAAAACCGAAATCAAAATCAGTGTGATTTAAGAGTCCTTGTCTCTTATTAAAATGGGTTGGCTCAAATGCTAACACGTACAAGTATAATTAAAGATTTGATAATTACAAGTGTTATTTTGAGTCTTTCGCTCTCACAGCCAGCGGTTGGCTGAGGCTATACTCGTACAGATAAATCTGAAAATAAAAAAATATCTAATTAACTTACTCGTTTTGTGTAATATAATTTATATATATCATTGTATAGAGAGATTATGCTAAAGAAACAGAGACATGGGTACGAGTGACAGATATACACATTATTACATGCCTGTAGATTACTTTATAAAGAAATGATAAGAACACTCCCGGGGCAGTAAAATGCCGAACCGCCCCTCGATCATTCTATTTACAATAGAGGGGGTAGCAGGGTATTGTAAAGAGTATCAAATCACTTATATTTTATCTTAAACATATAAAATTATCAGAAAGGCATATAATAAAAACAACACGGGCACTCGGGCACGGGGTCGGACGGACCTCAGGCTTCGCCTTCGGTCCGTCCTTCCCCCTTGCTCTCGGATCCAGCAATCAACTTATTGCCCTCAAAACATGAAGTATTATTATATAATCGCCTTCATAGAAATCAAGGGCTAACATAAATATGAACATTAATTACGTTAAAATGAAACAAGCTATAGACTATTCGTATGATAAAAATGATGTTGGTATCGGATGGGGGAGAAAGATATCACCAATAGTGCGCCAATAAAAAACAAAATGAGACGAACAATGTACATAGTAAATTTTGGTATACTAGTTTATTCAGAGCAAAAAGCGAAGTGCGCCTCGTTATTTACTTATGTAAATCCGCCCCTGTAGAAAGGAAAAGATAAATTATCAAGGTCTTACCCTATGGAAAAATGCTGCTCCTGTGAGAACCATGGAGAGTTCACAGCTGAAGTTGGAATTGTAGTTCCACTGATGACCGTCCCACGAATGGTGGCGCCCTGGAAAGCCCACGAGGCGCTCTCGGTTTTCCCGCCAAATTCTGCACAAGTATATATACGGTCGATAGATGACGATAAAAAACAACGTAGGATTGAAATGAGCGAATTGTACATGTACATTTCATTCTAGCTTTTATATCGGTAATTCTATATTAACTAATAACCTGGTCCTACCTCGTAAATAATAAATTAATTTCATTTATTTATGTGAATTGTAAAAATGATTGTAAATTGAAGAGACGATGTTATTAATGCATTTACTTATTCTAAATTATTATTAGTTAAAAGCGCTTGAGCGATAATACATTAAATCGCTATGAAATTAAAGCACCTTATAGGAGTCGTTATAGTAAATGTAACTACATCCTTTGAATTTCTCCACATTTCCACAAACTTCCGCCATAGCCTTGCCACGCTTCTATCTGGTTATAATTATTATGTATATCATAGACTTGTAAAATATGTGAGTTCACTCACCTGAATCCCAGGATGATTTCATCCGGAAACAGAGGTGTGTCGTCATCCAAAGACAAAATGGCGTCCGTTTCTATGGCATCGTAAGGCAGGAAGCGATTGTTGAGGCTATTGCGCTTCGTTTTAATGACCTGTGAATTGATAATCTATGGCATATAAAAGGAATAATACCCTGATGCTATGGATCTTGAGGATTCTTTTATTAGATAAAAAATGTTTTTGAAATATGGAAATTATCAAGGCCGCCATAACCGGGCAATAAAAAAAGTTATATTGACCGGTTGATATTGCCCCGTACAATGCATCAATATTGTAACGAAATGCGATAACATAATTATATTTATGTTTTGCATTGTGGAATGCATTCAAGCGATTGTTGAGGCTGTTGCGCTTCGTTATTATGACCTGTTTGATTAATTAAATCTATATACTGGTTTTACTTATGAAAACCCTGAATCGCTACCTTAAAACCGCGTTCACGCAATTTAACAGCTCCAATATAATGCGCGAACAGAAGGGATAACTTGCTATGTCCTTGATACAAATGTGGCTTTTGAACTTTCGGTTTTCGAGCTTTTATTTTCGTGCTTTTTCGTTTGCGTGAACGTGGTCATACACTAGTTGCGTTTTTATAAAGCAAATCGCGTTTTTGCTTTCCCAGACGAAGTGCATTATAAGATAGGATTTGCTCGAAGGAAACGCTTGGAAGCGTTCCAAATGTGGCCAGGTTCTAAACGTTATCTGTATCATACATGGAAGAAATTCTATTATTTATTTATTTATTTATTTAATAAATCTTTAATGATAATATCCTGCTTACATGTTAATTAATAATAAATTAATTTTAATAATATCCTACTTACATGTACGGGAACATGCATATCAGGCCACGTCAGATTCACAGAAGGCGGTGTCGGGCTGTTCCATAAGACTAGGATCTTGTTTAGATACGGCATGCCATGGAAACGGGCCAGTGTTGCCATGAGTACAGATTCGCGTTCATACGTCACTATCATCACTATGGAGAAAAGGGCAATACATTTTGAATAATGTACACACATCACAATGGAGAAAAATATACATTGAGGGGTTATGTGCATACAAATGTACCTACTTTTATAGAAATATTTGCAGTGAAAGATGAAATAATGAGGGTTTCCATGACCAAATGTGAGCTTAATTCTCAGTTGTGTACGAATTCCATGGATTTCATGTCGGGGTTTAATATGGGATATAACATGGTGTTCAACATGTATTTTCTATCCGATTTGATTAATTTAATAATATTGTATGATCGATTATTTGTTATATTATTAATATCAAATAATGAAAAAAAAAAATTTCTGATGACATTCTGCAACGGACTTTCAATTGAATGTTTTGGATAATTCATGAATTCGTCATAACTCGGTGTAATTCAGAGAACATAGTTTACGAATCATTGAAAAATTCTAAGGCCGCGTTAACGCACCAAAAGCTCGAAAATAATGCGAAACAAGCGCGTATTTTGAGTGAACAAATGAGATAAATTACTATGTTTTTATCTAAAAGAGGTTTCGAGCTTTCAGATTTTCGTTAACGTGTCTAAAGACCACTTACTTGTAAACTGCTCGCGCGGACTATTTCCACCGATGGATTCGGAGAATGCCTTTCCATCACCTCCCGCCCCGTCGCCGATGGGTCGAAAACCAATCTCAGAGTCTACAATCAATAATCGATCGATTACAAATCAGATCATTCCACCTCTGGCGCCTTAAAAGAATTGAAAGAATATGTAGTCTAATCAATATTGCTGGCGATTAATAAATTAGCTGCGATTTCAAAATATGTCGCTGCGATTTCAAAATATGTCGCTGCGTTGTGACCATACCATACCATTGGCGAATGCATTGTTGATTTTGTATTAAATTATTTTTATTTAAAACATAGAGGGAGGTAACGTGGACGATGCGTTATTGTAACGGGCGATTTCATGGTAAACCTGGTTTGCAATTCGATTCAAAACAGTTATACCAAACCAATCGAATGACAACGATTGTGCAACATGTAAAGTCGAATTGTCGATTATTATATAATTAAATTGATCCACTATAAAGTTTATAGCTTTTCAAGTGTATTTATTGTTTTAATGTTTTTACCTTCTCCCTGTTGAGCATTGGTCGGCATTATCGGCTCGAACGGCGTCGAAGGAAACGAATAAAACAAACTCAGCGAAGACAAGAAATCGCCATTTCCCCCATGGTAACCGTTGCTAAGGTGTTGCTGCGTAAAATTGCGCTGGTAACTAGGCGACGCAAATGGCGTTTCTATGGGGCCGAGGAATTCGAATTGTTGTGATTTGTCTTTGATGAACGATTCCGCAGGTTTTGTGGGAGGAACGAAGCCGGGTTCAAAGGCGCTTGGGGAAGGTTCACCGGGTATAGAAAGGGCTGGTACCTTCAGATGAATTCTCACGCTGGCCTAAAAATATACAATAATGTTCTTGTTATATTATCTAATAAAAAATACAGGAATAGACAGAAATTGTATAAAGGAATACAGGAAGTTGTATTTTATCCCATGGTAACCGTTGCTACGGTGTTGCTGCGTAAGATTGCGCTGGTAACTAGGCGACGCAAACGGCGTTTCTATGGGTCCGAGAAATTCGAACTGTTGCGACTTGTCTTTAATGAAAGAGGTCGCGGGTTTTATTTTGGAAGAAAAACCGGGTTCGAAGGCGCTTGGGGAAGGTTCATCAGGTATTGAAAGGGCTGGTATCTGCAGATTGATTCTCACATTGGCCTAAAAAAAAATAATGTGCTTGTTTTTTTAATAAAATAAAGATTAATACAGGAAGTCTCCATTCACCCCTTGGTAACCGTTGCTTAGCAGCTGCGTAGAATTGCGTTGGTAACTAGGCGACGTAAATAATCAACAAATAATGACTATATTATCACCGATAATTTAAATGAAAAGTGCACACTGATGAACATAATGTAAAAAAAAACTAGACAGCTCATGAACTGTCATCAACATCTTTATTACCCCGCGTATGTAAAAGGCATATATTTTTTTACCATAAATATAACAGTTATGTGCTGTAAATGAAAGATGGTCGCCCATCGATTTTCGGAGATATCAATCGGATTTGAAATAATGTATACGTAAAAGATAAATATAGCTATAGATAAATATGTTGTTGATATTTTAGCATTGGTGGTTAAATAAATTGTGAAATGGCTAACTGCTTTGCAAGTAAATTATCACGAAAAATGCAATCGTAGAGTCTATTGTAGCTTTTCGATGAAAGCTTTGCTTTATGTGCTCATAAATCCTACATCAGCAAGCCCATGTACTTGTTTTTTTTTGCATATAGGTCTGTTTATGCTGAATGTTCGCAGCTTTTTTTTCAACGCGGTTTTCTTGAGAAAAATATGTCTGGATGTGGGATGATATACGTTGTTATGGTAATATTGGAATGAATTATGTTTTCAATCATCTGTGGAAGTTTGGTCGCAATATATCCAATGGCTTTTGAGATAATAGCTATTTAGTACAAAATCGCAGCTCTCCGTATGGAGAGCTGCGATTTTTCATATAAACTCAATTATCTCAAAAACCATTGAATATATTGCAATCAAACTTTCACAGATGATGTGAAACATTATCAAGTTCAATATAATCATACACAAACGTCTATTATCCCACATCCAGGCATATATTTCTTAAGAAAACCACTGTGAAAAAAGCTGCGAACGTTCAGAATAAACAGACCTTATTGTTGGCAGCGAAGTGAAGGATGTTTACCATTTTTGTGTTTGGATCTGGCCACACGGGAAGCTTCATTTAGCATTTTGTCAAAACAGAGCGCAAACAACCCATTTTTCCAATAGGAAACCTCAAACTACGTAGAACAGTGATTCATTTTTTTGCCAATATTTTCATGTATGTATCAGATTCATATCTTGATTTCTCAGAGACTCTCCTGATTA
>LQRL01178556.1:34485-46258 GCA_001703475.1 Hydroides elegans | reverse complement strand
GGTTACAACAGGTAACTTTAAAAAATCATTAAACGAATTTCAGACAAAAAAAAACATTTGACTTTCACTGGTTATCAGAATCATGATCTTAGGGTGAAACAAATATGTGCCGATTCTAGAAGAAGAAACATATATATGTTCGATGTGAGGGTGAGATTTTAAGGGTGGGGCCTGGTATAATTTAATGGGGGGTCGCATTAAGATAGTGTTCTCGGAATAAGCTTGTTGTGAACTATGAGCTTAATATGTTCAAAATAAGCAATAAAGCCATGAGATGCCGTTGCTGATCTAAATTAAACATAACTATACATTCATTAAATTCATTAGATTGATTATACTGAAACACTTTTTTATGATGTCATCTTTCAGTCATTTAATTATTTTTTTTTATCAGGTCCAAGACGCAAGCAACTATTTGTTACGAGCGCTCTCATTAGTAGATGGAATTGACCAATCAACGAACCTTACCTCTGCACATCGAATCTTGCAGGTAAAATATTTTCTTTAGTACACTTAAAGCTATTTAATCGGGACATCCTACAGACCCTGTATTAAGTGATCTTCCCTGACCTCCTAAAATGGCCAAAATGTCATAAAACATTGGCAAACTGACTTATGAAAAACCCACCGGTTCAGCGAAGTGTGTGGTCTATCAAGGGGTACGGTTCCAAGGCTTTACCGTACTACCTATGTATTTCTTCTCACTCATGTAAGTAGCATACATGAAGTGTCTGGTCAGGCACCACAAATGATGCCAAGGTAACTCCTTTATTCATATCATAAGACCAATTATATCTTAACACGAATTCATTTACGGGTTCAACAAGGCCATTCAAAAATGATGGACCCGAATAACATCACAATTGTTTATACAAAGTTTTATCCATATATATACAGTCACTTGCTTTAATTTGGAATATTAAGTTGAGAGACCCATGGATCTGACATACCTGTAATATCATAAATAAATTTGATTGTGAAACATTCTACAGGGTCTTAGCTTCCATTTGATATAACTTTCATTGATATCGACCGAGTCATTGTGATACAGTACATGATTCTATCGACAAGGGTAGAGGAGGAAATTTCACAAATTAGGGCCTTTGTATACCGAGCCTCAATGAATACTGTTACTGTACCGTGGACAGTAGATTCTCAATGTGCATAACTTCTATTGTTTTTAACGGTTTATTTTATTGTACACTATCAAACAAATGGTATTCTTACTGATTTTAATGTTTAGTCTTTAGTTAATTTAAATCGGATATCACAATCGAACGAATGATATGATTGGCAACAATTTTGGAATGTTCATCACATTATCCTTAACATTATTTCCATTACCATATAGCAATACATTTTCTGACAACCTCAAACTGAATGAAAAGTATTCCCTATCAAGTAAATTAACTTTAAAAATTACTTTGGTCTTATTAAAATCGAATCATGGCGAATGAGTTCTGATTATTCAAAGGAAGACTCAGGTATACCAATGCACTAATTTGTGAAATTTCCTCCTCTACCCTTGTCGATAGAAAAATGTACTGCATCACAACGACTCAGTCGATATCAATGAAGGTTACCGGTATATCAAATAGAAACTAAGACCCTGTAGTATGTTTCACAATCAAATTTATTTATAATATTCCAGGTATGTCAGATCTATGGGTTTCTCAACTTAATATTCCAAATTAAAGCAAGTGACTGTTTAATAAAGTCGCCAATAAATCTTTATTTAAGGTCGATTATGCATATACATGTATAATCATAACCTACTATATTGTTAGCCCCTAGCCAACAAATTTGGCTGAGGACTATTGCTATCCCCCATTCCGTCCGTCCGTCTGTCCGTCTGTAAGCATTTGCGATGCAGTAGTTTGTCCGCGGCACGTTGGTATGAAGCCTCTGTCCTAGGGTTCTGAAACTTCACACAGTGAAAGAATATATATTGCAGATGTGCAACGTCGAGGTTTCAGTTTGATCGGCTAAAAATTGTCGAAACAACGGGGGTCTGAACTTAGACGAATTTGAGATATTTTGCGATATTTATACAACACTTTGTTCGCGGCACTTTGGTATGAAGCCTCTGTCCTAGGGTTCTGAAACGTCACACAGTGACAGAATATATATTGTAGATGTGCAACGTCGAGGTTTCAGTTTGATCGACTAAAAATTGTAGAAACAACGGGGGTCTGAACTTAGACGAATTTGAGATATTTTTGGATATTTATACAACACTTTGTCCGCGGCGCTTTGGTATGAAGCCTCTGTTCTAGGGTTCTGATACTTCACACAGGGACAGAATATATATTGTAGATGTGAAACGTCGAGGTTTCAGTTTGATCGACCAAAAATTGTCGAAATTACGGGGGTCTTAATTTGGACGAATTTAAGATATTTTGCGATATTTATACAGCACTTTGTCCGCGGCACTTTGGTATGAAGCCTCTGTCCTAGGGTTCTGAAACTTCACACAGTGACAGAATATATATTGTAGATGTGCAACGTCGCGTTTCAGTTTGATCAAGCACAACTTGTTGAAATTACGGGGATCTGAACTTAGACGAATTTGGGATATTTTGGGATATTTGTACAGCACGGAAAGATTACTCGTATATCGTGAGTTTGTGAGAACTACTTGTGTGGACGAATATGTAAGGGCGACGGTAAAGACGTTGTGAGAAAGGCGTTGTGAGAAAGACGTTGTGAGAAGGACGTTGTGAAATAGATTTTGTAAGAAAGACGTACGAAATTCGTTGTGAGAAAGATATTTCTTTTGACCTGCTTCTTTTAATCGACAATATTTCGTGATACAGCATTTTATGCATAAGTTCGGGGCTTTGCATCTCTGATGCCTATGTTTTTCTTTTTCTCAGTTGTTACAAGACATAGCACGCTACATGAACCGAGGTCGGGCCTGCCTCGCGATGCCTCGACGCAAATCCATGACGGAACTAGTCAGCAATCCAAATATGGTATGTGACCCCTGAAAAGTAGTAAATTAATGAGCAATTAGGCGATTAATTCAAATATCAAATGCATAATTAAAGAAGGGTAATTCGAGAAAAGCAAAATGAATTATGTAATTCTTATTAATGATGAATGGATTATTTATGCATGTAGAAGTTCTTTTGACGGTCACATCAATAAAATTTAAAATTCCAATTGACATAAAAGCATAATTATCTGATATTAGAAGCTTACATATGATAATACACACTCACTTTGCACGTTTAGAATTTGTATAAATTCATATAATGCATGAAATGGTGGTATGCTTACAGAATAGTCTCAAGCCTCCTTTACCTAAGGACGTAGCAGTCAGCTTCTACGTACAGGCCCAAAAGATCGTTTTGAGTGTGTACTCACTGACCTCCAGCGGGGGCAAGGCTGATATCGCGTCCAGAGTACAGGTAGGGAGCAGTGATGTTTGCAGAGTAAAAATGCAGAAAGTTTTCGTTAAACCGAATACATGTACATGTATCTCGAAACCGGCCTTATCGGTTCTGTTCAGCTGATTTTCGATTAAGCCAATAATTATTTAGGCTGAGACACAGATTTAAAGATAATACAGGATGTATCTTGCCTTCAAAAGCGTCCTTTAACTGAAAAGGCATATTAGCTTAACCAAACATATTCTATGTATTCATTTTGCAATAAATTATCAAATGATTGATAGGATCAAACATAACTCTTCTACTTGTTTCGAGCCGTCCATAACATTTTACGAGGGTTTGACTATTTAGAATTCACATACACACATGTAAAAGACTACCTCATGAAATTCGCTACTTGATTTCCTTTGGGGATTAAAAAAAAAAAAAGTTAAGTTATTTGTTTAAACATTTGGGAGATGCAAACAAATATTTTCAATCGCCTTTTACTTTCTTATTTGTGACAGGCGGAGTGCACGGTGCCGTGGCTCAATGACGTTCTAGTTTTGTTCACGTTAGCCCTGCAACTCTGTCAGCAGTTGTCAGACAAGGTAATTTTGGATATTTTAAGATTCTATAATATTGAATAAAATAGAGATTTAATTTTCTAGTATGAAAAATAGAATATATAAGAAATATTAAAGTTTTTTGGGGTGCATTGTTTAACGTCCTATCACGGTTGATCACGTTTAAATTACGTACCGTTTATAATGTTTGTTCATTGCGTATATTTCATTCAGATATCAGTCTTCGCACAATACGAAGCAGAACTGCAAACATCACTACTTCATTCCAGCCCTGTGGCCAACGTCTCCAGCTCGTTGATCGACCTTAGCAACGAACCATATCCACCTAGCAACCAATCAACAAGCTTTAGCAACCAGTCACGTGATATCACAAATCAAACCAAAGATGATGCAAAACAAACTGTTTCCGGAGCAGCAGGTGATCTCGGCGGGATAACATTTGTTGATCCGAAAAATAAGTCCCCTAGCAACCTAAATAAAGGCGGTAATGCACATAGTAACCAAGGTGAATTGTTGAAAACAAATGACGTCACAGGTCTCTCAGGAAAAACAACATTGACAGGGCCCATATCAAACACACAGCAGCCAGTATTCACAGACTCGCATTCCATTGGTCTATCGCCTCAGACCATTAGCCAATCAACAAAGAGCACGATTCAAATGAACCAATCAGAATCAAGCGGGGGCAATTTGAAACGGGTAGGCGGTTTAGATGCGAATCTATTGGAAATGGGAGCATCTTTGGATGAGACACCAGTATTAATGGCTAAGCAAGGGAAATAACTTCTTAAAAGCTCAACGTTATTTGTATCAATTTGATATTTGTAGAAAATCATATCAGAAATCTTGTTGGATTTGAAATCGGGTTAAATAATAATGCACACCGGAAAAGCTGCAATTAATTTAATGTGCATGTAAATAGTTCTACATATTTCTTTCTCTAGTCGTGGCCGTTTGCAATCATACATTTAAGATGATCTGTTTTGAGTTTATTCGAGATTTTTCTAATAATATTGCTTGATTGAATATTACAATTTCTAGCTAATCAATGCGTCATGACAAAATTAAAATTGAATTTCGGGAGGTTTATTGAACTTTGGTTTCATCATGTGGTATTTTTTTTAAAATTAACAATTACACATTTTTTTGATAAATACTAAAATATTGTTTTGTTGTCAGACGCAAAACAAGTAACAAGTGCTGCTCAGCATGTTTCTATACATAATGAAATATCATCCAGTATCAAATTTGTTTTACAACAGCTTTTATATATTTTTACCCTTATCATATTGCATGAATAATCATATTAAATATTCAGGGATATTAAGGTTATAGTCATGAGCATCGATGAGGTCAAATGTGTTGAATATAAAGAAAATCAAACGACGAGGGTACAATACCTAAATATATTTCTTAGGCCTCTTAATGGTCATACACAATCAAATGTGATTTACCTGGTCTTTAAAAAAAGGTGTTTTCATCATGGGTTGCTTACGAAAAGGTTTCGTTTTCGGTGACCTCTAAGATATCTTCATTGGTTAAATACTTTCTTACATGGAATCTTTCTTTTATGTTAGTCCGATCTAATGATATAATATCGAAACTGAAAGCATATCCAGATATATAAATATGTGCCAGAATGTACTTACTTATTACATGCGTTCAATAGGTTTACTATGCATCATTAGTTCCATTGCCCTATGAAAAAATAAGCACAAATAATAACTTTAAAATCTTCTTTCAAAATATTGATGATTGGAGTGAAAGCTAGCGGTTATATCATAAAAGTAGTCATCTCAGTTTAACTTACTTCATATGTTATTTTAGCTCTCAATGTACGTATAATTGTAAAAATAGTTTAGCGGTCAACTTCAATTCAATGTACATTGTAAAGGGTGAAACTGCATTTAAAGCCACATTTTATAGTATGCAACTCCATTTCAATATACACTGTATGGTGGAAAATTACATTTCGATGTACATTGTAAAATATTGAAATTCTTTCCGTCGTAGAATTATTGATGATAAATCTACCAAGCGTTAAATACAATTTTATAAACACTAATTTAAAGTGTGAAACTCTATTTTTATGTTAAGTATACGAAATAGTGTTACATTGTACATTTCAATGTGTATTTTGTAGAATGGAATCACATTTCGAGGTGTAGACCTATTGTATAGCGCGGGACTCACCTTAATGTACATTGTATAGCAAGTGATCTCATTCTTATGGATGACAGAGTAGTTTTCATATAGAATCTAAAGTATACATGTAGAATAAATCGATTATAAATATGTCTGTGATTTTGCTAAATATTAGCATATAACATGGTAAACAAAATCAAAATTCCATTGACTAAAACAATGACCATTTTAACTGAGCGCATATACATCTGTATTAGGTTGTTGCTGTATCTTGGTATATAACGTAATCACATTTACAAGGGTTCTGTGCAACAACGCACCTATTAGAAAAACCATTTTATAACATTCTTAAATGGAATAGTTAGTGTACGTGTCACAGTATAGTCTAGTGATGAAGCTTTGAATAGTTATTATATTAACGAGTATCGCAGTTTTTAAATTGTGTATGCGTAACAATTCCAGAGTTTAATGTCAACATTGATGATTCGTTAGGCACAACATTTTATGCTATGCAATCAAGATTGTTATTTGACTACAACATTATACTGAAATGTTATTGAAGTCTATATTTATCCATGAAAGCCAAAAATAGAAAGCGGATGTTGAATGTTTTGTACTCTGACACAAGAACACCCAAATTAAAGTTCAATAAAAATGTTTTACTTTGACTATTCAAACGTTTGAAATCAAATAAAAAAATACTAACATGTAATAGATATCCACGTAAAATTATTCAAATATCAATTTGTCATGTCACTTGTCACCTTTGCTTATTTTTGCTCAATATGTCATTTTTATGCAAACAATATATCTAGATAAATTATTTTAAACTTGTACTTTGCACAAAAAAGATGGGATTTTTATTTAAGGATTATTATGATCAAAGTTTCTTTTATTTATTATAGATTTCAACATGTAGTAGGTTCTCAAAATTTGTAAAAATAGCTAGATTTTATTGCATAAGTAATGATAAATCAATGAACTGTTAGATGTACATTTTTATATAGATGGTCATATATAAATAAACGATAGCAAATAAATAATAATAAAAAACAGTGATACTGGTCTTATTTATAACACTTCCGGTCCAGGAAACTTTAATACGCAACATCATAACACAGCCTTTCTGACGTTGCGCATTGTTGTCGTCGCAACAACGTTCTTTGTCGAAAGGGCAATCGAAAATATGTCCAGAAACCAAATTGTTGTTTAAAAACAAAACTCCTTAAGCGAGATCGAATGGACTAAAAACAAGAACTATTCAAATTGAATATATCATTTTTGATTTGAAAAAAAAAGTAAAATTGTTTTGAAAATATTATATTTTTGTTTCGCCACAACGAGTATCAATATATGTTTTAAAAAGGTGTCGAAAAAATTATTGTCTTACACGGAGCTATGTTTGATGATATTCAATGAAATATAATGGTGCAGGGTGGGGTGGATATAATCGTGCTTATATTATACATACCTATAATATGAGTGAATCATTACCTAGTGCGAGGTCACGAAATATGACCTCATCATTCTAGTTGGGAATGAGTTTAACATTATGTCATGGTCCACTAGCGTGTTTACTGGGAAGGCAGATATACATGCTCTTGTCATTCATTGCATTCATGCATCTGTTTCCATTTTCCATTTAATAAATATATTGTTAATAATATACATATTGATAAATGACAACATATGCATGTAGTCACTTTCTATCTTTGACTCAGTGTATTTTCCCTTTAGAACTTATTATTTTCATTATAGCAAATATTGATAGTCTATCATGTCCACCACCCATGTAGTTTACCTTCTCTGACGATTGCGGTAATGCACCAGATAGGGACTTTAAATATACAGGTAAAACCCATTGGGAACTTGAAGCATGGACTATTTGGTAAAAGAATGCATTTTTGAAAAAATGAGCATAGTTTAAATATTTGATTTTTTTACGACACATATTACATCATGTATAATAGAATGTAAAAAAAATATAGAATAATTTCTGTAGAACTCGGAAACAATATGATGCTTTGCATGAGAAAAGCCACCAAATTACACCCATGCTGGAAAACTACGGGCAAGCAGTAATTATTTGTTAACTCAGTGAATTATATATATATTAAATCGTAAAGTGAAAATTAAGTTACATTGTTTTTACAAAAAAAAATGTGTAAAAGTTAATCAAGTCTCTCTGGATTAGTTGTGGTAGTTTGCCTTACACTTTTCATGGTACTTCACTGTTAGAATAAGTGCGTTGTCGTAATTTCCCTCGCGAGGTCTTGGCGGAATATCGCAATGGCGGAAAGTCCCCTCCTACATTCACATATACGCATTGTTAAGACAATAATAAAAATCACAAATTTACAAGAGACGAAAAGGGAATTTATGCTTAAACTATTTCTAAAAATGAGGAAAAAATGATACCCACTTTATATATTTAAAGGGATGATTCAGACTTCGATAGTGACACAAACTAGGAAATTCATATTAGAAAGTTCGAGTAGCACTACAACAAATCAAAATAATTGGCATATTAAGGTAAATCGATTTATAAATTTCATATCTTTCTTTGCTCGCATTTATGCACATCTTGCCAGCATTTTTTTTTCAGTTTAATTGTTAAACTATTTATAGCCTTTTATACCAGCTCCAAAAAATAAAAAAAATAAACAAGGACATGCTAAATCCTTTTTTAAGAATATATTTGTAACAGAAAAAAAATCCATGAATGTAAATTTATTTTTGAACTAATCCAAGATCGCATAAAACAAATATATAAAAATGTGTTATTGGCAGATTTTTTCTTCATTTAATTTTCCCATCTAATTACAAAAAAATAGTATTGGCAATACTGATGAACAGTGGTTTTAGTGATAGAAATGTGTTCATGCAAAATTCATTTTATTGTGAGACCTTCATAAACATGCAGCTATTCATAATGGTGAATAAAAATTGTTTAAACATAATTACAATATACCACATTTTTGACGGCTTAAGATTAAAAAAACTATTTTTCAAATGTAAATTATAAATATTTTAAACGTTTTGTCCGAGAAAAAAAAAACGAAAAAAAAATATATGTTCATCAACGTCTCTGACATTATCATTTGCTTCAAAACAAGGCATTTCTATGATACTACGTTCGATTCAAAATATAAATTAATTTTTTGATGAATGTTGTTTTTTTTGCTAATCGTCACACGTATAAATAGAATGAAAACCTCATTTTTCAAAATAGTTTTCATAAAGAAATTTATATCCGAACTCAAAAAGATGCGCTTATAGGAAAACATATAATACGCATCTAATATGCATATAATATGCATCTCATTATTGTTTTTTCCATATTCAGGAAATCAAAAGTTGTGTTTCGAGAATATAAAAATATCCTCAACTGATAAAGTGTTCTTTCGTATTTTATTTAATGGAAATGTACCGTCCAAGGGCTTTCTTAGTAAAGCCAAAACAGGTGAGGATTTCGAGGGTGCGCGCACATTCACCTTTATTTATTATACAAATAATACAAAACAAAAATATTTGGCCCCGCTATTAGCTTTGTTTTTTTTTTACCATAGGCCTGCGCCTGATTATTTTATTTTGCATTTCAGAAAAAGACATGGCATCAACTACATCCAACACTGGTCCCCAGCAACAGCAACAAGAGGCGCGAAAACGCAAACAAGTCCTTCGCGCCATTTTAACAGACGACCAAGTCTTAGACCTCCTTCCAAAGAACTCATACCCATCAAAACGAGACCTACACGCGACTAATCTAAACGAATGCAAAGTGAATCCATGTAAAAGAGCCTCAGTGGAAACGGATGCGGGTTATTGCAGTGTCCATCTTGTGTCATTGTTTAGAGACGGGGATATTGATATTGACTGTCGCGGCGTTCATGAAACGGTGGGAGAAACGGAACAAAAGACATACCCACAAGCCCCCAGCTCGAGGCCGACATATAAACAAAGGGATACCCACCTATTACCGGGGCAAGCGGATATACATGTACTATCGGGACTAATACGATACCAATCGGATACCCAAGCAACAAGAGATATGGGTACTGTAGTGAGCCAATCGAAACAAACGCAATACACACGAGGCGATACCTACACGTCACCGGTTCAAACCTCATTATCCATGAAATACCCAGGTGATACCCATGGTTCAAGCCAAACGGATACAATGATGACCCAAACTGGATCTACACAATGCAAAATCCATGCACCCAAGGGACATACTATAATGACAATTTCGGAACCAAAACAATGCAACCGCAATACCCACATGTCACCGGGCCGAACAGAGGATATGATGGCTCGACCGGACGCGACGCAATACCCACCCTATACCAACGCCCTGAGATCACACATGGATACGTTACCACAACAAGAAAGCTTACCCAGTTCTGAGTTGGATCACCATAGAGGTATGTCAAACATTAATGATGCATTTTCATCCCGTCGTGAAGGGGTAGACAGCTGTGAGTTGCAACATAAAAATATATTTCATTCTGATCTACATCCTGATCTTGAAGCTACAGCCAGCGGCAGTACTACGTTGCATGTTACCTCATTTGGTAAGGACAACTTTGAAACACATAACAAACAGATGTTCTATTCAGAATTGCATCCTAACCGAAGCGTTATCATTGACAATCGCGAAACATTGTCACATGACATAAACCTTCAGCTGGACAACCAACGAACGCATACTGTATCACGGGGAAAGAGCGTTTCCCATTCGGACTTATATCCTCCACGGCTTAATATCGGAAGGAGGTCTCATTACCTCGCGGATGTGCCAGATGACACGGATTTGTCAAGGGATATTGGTTTGTCACGTGATATGAATTCGTCACGTGATATGAATTCGTCATGTGATATGGATTTGGCTACGGCCGGTTTTCGGCGGTTAAACATAGTTGAGTTACAGCAAAATAATCTATCGGAATCTGACTTACATCCGGAACGCGAACGGCATAAGGTTAGAGAAAACAGGTTCGACCTACACCCTCATAGACACATCGAAAGAGATGGTTTTGGTTCCCTATGTGGTGTTAGCCTACCCACTGCAGACAGACAACCCGGTAATGAATCACATTATCATGGATTTAGAAATGAATCACGCGGTACCATCTCGCAAAATAAGGAATTCAGGACGTGTTTACCGTCACAAGATGCAACTAATTTTGCCAGCTCAAGATACATGAATAGGCAACCTATTCGCGATATAAACGCACAAACTGAGAGCGGTTATTTTCCAAACACAGAACAGAGTATATCTAACTCCGGGTACTTCACAAACACGGAACAGAACACATCAAACTTAAGGTACTTTCCTGAGACTGAACAAAATATATCTAACTTTGAGACGGATGGATTTAATTGTAGTTTACCTTGTACAGTTGAGCAACAGCTGTTGGGTGGTTTATGTATTAATGGGTTCAATGTGTGTGCACCTTTGCTATTTGTAGTGTAGTTTTGTTGACTATTCACTCTGATATCATGTATAGTTTTAGGTATTAAAGTTATTTTTGTTATCATACGATTATGATTTTATCATTTCAATTTTGCTTGGAGCAATGATTCTCTTTATTTGGTGTTTGCTCAACTATTTAAAATACAAAAAAAAAAAAAATAAATAAATATGTGTTTTGTTTTTTAAAGGGT
>LQRL01178553.1:0-12835 GCA_001703475.1 Hydroides elegans | reverse complement strand
CACTAATTATCTGCCATTTAAAGTCTCAGCATCTTGTCATTAATGTACTATTTGTATTAAAATGTCTCGTTTCCAATATCACGTCCGAAACAGTCAATGCGGTGTATGTTATGAAAAAAATGCACGACAACCCCCTGTCATATATCATACAGTCATCCATCTCTTTCAACAATAATTGTAAACCTGATGCACAAGGTTCTACCCACTGTAATGACAAGTATGTTTTCCAATTTCAAAACCCCCGTCGCCTCTCTTAAAGCAACACATAAACTACGAAGTTTGTTAGGTGCTACTGGTATGCTTGTGGTATGGCTGGTTTGTAATCTGTTTATATTTAACAGGTTGACGAATTTACTGTAACAATGAGGCACATACTTGGAAAGAACCCAACGGACTGGTTATCAAAATTATTTCCCTGAATTCCCCTTTAGCTTTCAACGTTCAAGAAATCATTAGATATATATCGTATTGGGTACTCTATAGGTACGTTTAAAATTACATTTATGTCTAAAACAACTTTGGTGTGTGTGTGTGTGTGAAATGTTTTAATTGTGAATGGGAAACTCAAAACGCGCATATTGGCTGAAAACGCAACGAACGTTCATGAATTTCCCATTTAAAATACATGGGAAACCCCGAAAAGAGCAGTGTTATAAACCCTACTCTTCCAACAACCTTACACTTTTTTGTGACTTAAATGATAAGTAAACAAATAAACAAACTATCATTGATTACGATCGTTGGGTACCCTTTACATTTAAAACCCGTATAATATTTCATAACTTTAATGCAGCAGAAAAAGTAAGGCGATTAGCCTTCTTTCCCCTAATAAGTAAAAGTTCTGGGAATATACATGTACTACTATTGACATATTCATGAAAATTATATTTAAAGGAAAAGTATGTCTAGCAATTTCTAGCGATTGTTTATTTGGTAAATCATGATAAATAATTTGCATTTTAAGATTCCAAAAAGCGCTTATCATTTATAACTCACAAGCTTGTCTTTCATCTTGAAGTTGTTCAATGTATTTAGATGTTTAAGAAATCACATAGTAACCTGCGACAAAAAAAATCTTCTTCGACGTTACAATTTAAAACAGTTAGTTTTATTAAATTCATTTTTGCCAAGTCATGTATCTCCCCTGCATAATTATAAGTTTATTTTGGTTTCAGCGTTCAGGGGTTAAATAGGTGACATTCATTCTTTGTCACGAGTTATCTTAACTAATCTGACGGTTTTTTTTACAGTTGGATTAAACAACAGAATAATCACATTCAAGCGATAGAATATCGGATCAGCTTTAAGAATGAAATCTTAAATATGTTAAACACGCTGTTAGCATTCATAATTATTAACATAGTATATTTTTAGGTTTATGTGTTTATCAATTAATCTTTATCGCTGGCTGAATTGAATATATGTTAACATATATCAATATTGTTTTGTTTTTGGAAATATATTTTATTAAGAAATAAATCGAAACAAAGTTAGATCTATTTACTCGTCTAAATCTACTAGCAAGATAAACGTGTAAGAAAATGTTGACCAGTAAGTGTCATGCCTTGGCCACAGTTTTGTATTCATTCCATTTTGTGAATAGTCACATAGTGGCTTGTGTCCAAATCATGGCATTTTATCATCGCATCATTTACGAAAAACACTGAAACATAAATGTCGTTACCCTTCGAGACATTCATTTGAAGATGAATGCTTGGAAGGTTTTGGTCATCTTTCTTAAAAGTACAAGGGCGTTGTTGATTAAACTTTAGTTTTATTTTCAGTCACAATTAAGTTTGTTTAAAATAAATACTACTACTAACATACATGTATGGTTCAGAGCATATCATGAGCTAATACAAAGAAACATATATTTTAAAAATATATATATCATCTCTTAAATATCTTAGTGGGCCTACTTATAAAATCGTTTAGCCCCTCAGTTTACTTAAATGAATCAGGTCCTTGCCATACTGGAAGAGTTGTCCAAACCAGTTTGCTTTTTGCTATATTATCCTCATTTACTTTTAATCCACATTTTCTAGCCCTAAAGGAAATTGCAAACGAAA
Source organism: Hydroides elegans (assembly GCA_001703475.1). Classification (NCBI taxonomy): domain Eukaryota; kingdom Metazoa; phylum Annelida; class Polychaeta; order Sabellida; family Serpulidae; genus Hydroides; species Hydroides elegans. Next base: position 10,766 of record LQRL01178553.1, on the reverse strand, counting down.
TGCTTACTGGTATATTTCATTAACAGTGTTTAAAAAAAAGACTCATCAGTTCGACAAAAGTGGCTTCATGAAATGTCCAGTGTCATTTTTGCCAGACTCTTTACATATCAATTTCGGTTAGTCTGTCGTTGTCATCGAAATTCAAAATCAACACTTGAAAAACCCAATGTTGAAACGAATATTTGTCCATGCCCCTCACAGCAACACAACTACCAAATACAATTAAATATATTTTGATTCAAGTGCTTTCCCATTGTTTAATAATAAATAACTGAACCAAATTTGATTTGAATGATGTGTGCCGACGCATTTTTTTGCGTCACTCCACCCTGATTTATTACTAGCACTTCAGACATATACGATTTTGGCGCGAATAGGATCTTGTTGGAGTGGCAGGGGTGGTTGTAGGTTCGTTCAAAACATAAAATAAAAGAGAGAGAAAGAGAGAGAGAAAAAAAAATGAAAGAAAGGGAGAGATGGAAAGATAGATTGATAGAGAGAGAGAGAGAGAGAGAGAGAGAGCGAATGAGAAAGAGAAAAAGCGAACGGGAGTGAGAGAGAGAGTATGTGTGTGTGAGAGAGATAGTCAGGGAGAGAGAGAACGAGGGAAGGATAGAGATGGATAGATAGATAGATAGATAGATAGAGAGAGAGAAACATTTTTTTATATAGAGAGGATAGAAATGTAATGAGTGTTGCAAGGTAAACTTAAATATGATCTTAAATATACAACACTTTTAATCATATATACCTAGAATCAATCTATTTAAAACATCAAATTGTCATGATATTAATCAACCGCCATTTCCAGTTATATAATTTCATAACATTTTCAATAAAGACAAATATCGTAGAGACTCTATCCACTTCCAGTTGCGTTTAACGACACCGGAACTATTTTTCATAAACAAAAAATGGCGCTTCGTTTTACCAATCCTAGTTGCAACAATGTATAGAACATTTCGTAGCTGTCAAATTCGATTGCACGCTTTTGAACTTACCCCATAAATCATGTGATCTGTTTTGGACGCCGACGCCAGAGGGTTTGAGTCATATTACAATCTGATAACATTTATAGATTGAATATGTCTGTTATATCAAATAACGATATTAATTGTATCATTATTATAGTATTACAATGCCTTTATCAACGGGATTATCTTTGCGTTATGACAATATGACGGATGTACTTATATAGCAGAGGTTTGATTTTAATAGGAATTCTAATAGCTTTGCTATGTGATAGATAATACATGATAGATTAAAAAAATTACCAGTTGATTGAAAAAATGCAAGGGTTCAAATTCGAGAACACAACCTTATGATGAAAGTATAAGAGCGTTTGTGCGTCAATATAATTCTTAAATATGATTTTACTTAAGAAAATGTATTCGATTTGAGATTAAATAGCGAGCAGCAATTAGGAATCCCTACCGTATGTCACCATGCCCTAAATGCCTTATAAACACCAATTATGTCAATCGACCCTGCAAGATATATTTTTGCCTATTTTATACAAGACACCTTCCATTAAATCCCATTCAAATAAAACATTGCACTATTTACTGCTTTTTCACCCACCATTAAAGGATTATCAAACACTATAAAAAGCCTTGAATAATTTTTACTGCAACCTAGACATCTAATAGCTGCCATTTTCTTATATTTAATCACCATTATGTTCTTTTCCGTTTTAGACAAACATGAGGATATTAGCATTGAATAGAGATATAAAATTGGAAGATATCACATTTCAACAGTGGGTGCATAAACCATTAATTTAGGGGGCGGTTTTAAATTTTTAGGCGACGGTTTTAATTTTTCTATCGCATGAGGTTGGACGCGTGTACATTTATGTACAAGTGACTTTACGGTACAAGTTTAAAGAGGTCACAAGATGCATTTATTTTATTTAAGAAACCAGAAGAATAACCTATTTATATATCAACCCTGCAAAAATAATTGCGAAATACGAAGCGATGGAATCATAATTGGTGTTTTGATAATCAGTACTCTGTTAAAACCTCATGGAAATTCCCAACTGTGTCGCGTGTGTTGATGACGTCACAAGAGGAACGGCGATTGCAGCTACTGCATAAACTCAATTGCGTTAAGTACAGCTACTGCATAAACTTGATTACGTTGAGTACTTCTATTACTAATAAGTGAAGGAGTTTGAAGAGTTTTTAACTGATAACAATTAATTTAAAAAAAAAATAAATAAATATTTATTGCAACTTTGAAATTTATTTTGAAAGGAATTCCACATATATATTAATCAACTTGCTCTTGGTATGTGTCTCGAAAAATACACCCAGTCATTCTTTATTTCCAAATACAAATGCCGTTATAGTGAATATATATTTATATATCAATTGAATTAATAACATCAACATCCTTATTATTTTGATCTAAAATTTAATCTGAAAATACAGATACTTTAAATGATATTTTATGAGAGCACCCAACGAATTAAAAATAATGCTTCTTTTGACCTGTTTCTTTTAATCGACAAATTTTCGTGATAAAGATTGTTTAGCATAGGCCGGGAGTTTTGCATCTCTGATGCCTATGTTTAAACATTGTTATATTAACAAAAAAGAATACAAACATTTATTTTTTTGGAAGACAAGTGTAGACACAAACTTTTGTAATATATTATTATTTAAAAGATCAGCCAAGAGAACACCCAACGAATTCACCAAAACTGTTCTGGGTATATTGAAGGGCACCCCACGATATAATTTTTAAAAGGTGATTATTTGAGCATAAAACCATTTGATACATTGAAATATACAATAAATAATCTAATTTAGAAATATAATTTTTAGAAAAAGGTGTTCCTATTTTGAAGCTAGCTGGTGTCATTGAGCTCATCAAGACAGCTTAAATCCGGAGAGGAACACCTTTTGTGAAAAATAAAAATCGTAACATTAATATATACTGGCGGTTTTCAATTATATTCTAACATAGCACGCCTAGCTTTAATTATATCTCTGAATAAAATGAAAACGAAAATGTCAAATGTATTTTCATTTTTCATAAAAAGGTGTTCCTTCTCGATTCTAGCTGCCTAGAAGAGCGCAATGAGCTCAGCTAGCTACACAAATAGGAACACCTTTTATACAACAAAATATGTTTCTAAATTAGTTTATTTATCGAAGGGCACCCAACGACACATTTTTCAAAAAGTTGTTAAATCACCTTTAAACAACATTACTAATACGAAAAACAACAAAATAATGTTTTTTTAACATTAAAATTTTGCAAAAAGGTGTTCCTTTTCTCCAAGCCAGCTGACCAGTTTCACCTTTTCTAGCCAGCTTGGAACAAAAAAGGAACACCTTTTGAGAAAATTGAAATGTTGAATATAGCTAAACTACTTATAATATATTGCAAATAACAGTTTATTAGACAATTGAAAGCAAGTTTAATTAATTTTCAAATAAAAATTATCGCTTCTTGTGCGAAAATTCAGAAAATATCGAAAAAGGTGTTCCTCAAACTGCTAAAATCTCCAAGCTAGAACAGACTTTCTCAAAATCTCCAAGCCAGCTGGAATTTGGTGGGGAACACCTTTTTTGGGGAACAGCTCGTGAGGTGCTCTTCTTTATCACTTAAATGAACGCTTTGGGGTGCTTTGGGGTGCCCTTCCCGAACCCGAGTTCGACTAACGAATCGTTCCCAAAGTTAAAAAGCAGTTTGCTCCTTTGGAAACTGGTGTAAAGGGATTGGTTGATGAATTGGAACTTCCAAACACGACGCATGCATTTACCATTTTTATTTATAAAATTATTATTAAAATGATGTTGTTGCATTTACAAAGATAAGCTACTGCATATAAATTGAGTACTTTAATTAGCAGTGAGAGAGGCTGCTCTCCTTTTGTGACGTCATCAGCTCACGCGCCGCTTGTACTGTCACACATGTACTTTTTCATGTGGGTTGGATGTTTAAACCCCTTTTTTAAGAAAATGAGTAATCGTTTTAAATTTTTAATCAATGCAATCGATTATTCTTTTTCTTATATTTATAAATATGTTAATAGTTTAATTTGAGTTATTGACCACTTAGTGACCTCTTTAATGTGCTGTGCATGCTATTCATAATGAAGGATTTTCTATTGTGCCGTGTTTTTATTGCGTTTAATCACTTTTCCAAACGATCCGTTTTTGTGATATTTCAGTGAAAGTTTCTGTTTTTTTTTTCAAATAGCATATAACAAACATTTTTTTTCGATGATTTTTTTTAAATTTTTTATTTTTTTTTAGAAAATGAGGCCACCGCTAAGTTTTTTTTCTGCTGAAATATAAAAAATATCAAAATTGACAAAAGCCAATTGTAATATATTCTATAAAAGTATATCTCGTTCGGAAATCTTTAAAATAGCGCACACTCGAAGAATGAAAATGAAAAAAAAAAATCGGAAAATGCCGAATTCAGTGTAATTAATTTCACACGCAAATATCATACTTGTTCATATACCGCTACATTGGATGACATATACAGCATCTCAACATTCTCTTATTTCTAAGCTGTTAATCGATGCGCATTAGAGTGGAGTGTTCTATATTGGTAATCAAGTAGGTTTGATTAAACAATTTACAAAAGAATTAGTTTTATCAAGTTATCAACGAAAGAAAGATAATTTTAACGAGCTGTCAAATAAAGGCCTGGTGAGATTGGACGCTTCATCAAGATTAATTTCCCTAAAATCGCCATTTCAATGAACACCTTGCTGGAAACTCACAGAAGCTTGTAGCATTAATCATATTTCAAATCAAATCGCGCTTTTGTATATTTCTCATAAGAATACCTTGTAAAAATATCTGAACAAAATATAGCTCGATGAGGCGTCCACTATGGTTAGACCCTAAAAGGGTTTTCGCCCAATATTCTATTGACTTGAATGTTTTAAAAATAGCATTTGTTTAAGAGAAAGTTATCAATAAAATACATATAGAACAGCTGATATCTAAATTCAACCGATAAAGTTTGGAGGAACGTTATTTCGTTTTTTTTTCTTCAAACCCATGATAGAGATTTATTAAGATTAAGCATTGTATCTCTTAAATATGATAAATAAGTATTTGTTTATTCCAATATTTAATCAAGTGTAAGGGCCTGACCGCATTGGGAGCTGTTACTTGTTATTTTCCAAAGCAAACCCTGCCTTGTTTTTTTTAATGGGACATCAAAAAGGCGACTTGCTTTACGGTAGCAATTGAGTTTCCAATAAAAATATATTGGAAGACAGGCTTTGTAAGTAAAGAAAACAAGAACAAATCTTCCAATGTGGCCAGGCCCTAACAGTTAATATGACTCGAAATGTCAAAATGCATCATCGACGAAACTGATTTACTAAAATATGTTTTGATCTCAATTATCGTTAAATGGGCTACAAACAATAATAGTAGTATCTTTATTTTATAGATAATTATTAATAGTGATTTGAAAAATGTAAATAGGCAGCGCCTTGTGTTAATCTTGAAACATCGTATTATTTGTTTTAGTGTGGGTTTAAAATCAAATAAAATTCAAAAGAGCTTAAGTATGTGTAAGTTTGCATCAACAATTAAATCTATTTTGGATGAAAAATGAAACATCAAGGAGATAGGGGAGTTGACAGGGCGTTCACCCTTTTTTCATTGGATTAATGAAAACATGGGAATCTCCATTAGCAATGTAAACAATTGAGGTATAATCTTGAAAGATCATCAACAGGTTGAAACGTTTGACTTCAAAACGAGATTTGTTTTTCATTATATTTTCAGGTAGCATATTAATTCAAAATATGTCAAAATCTAATAAATGTACATTGACATAAGTTGGTCACACGATATAAACAAGATCACACGATATAAACAAGATCTTTTAGAATGAAAACCCAAATTGACATGCATGAACTATATTCTTACATTTATAAAAGCTCATGTTTTTTTTTTCAATAATTGGAATGCTAATCAAAAGGTCAGAAACTGCACATATCGCTGCTGATAACAAAATATGATTATTTTATCAGAATTTAATACAAATGCCCTCATGTAACAAATATCTTATCAATTCGGCGTGCAATAGATTTTTTGGCTGCTTATAAGGGTGCACATTTTATATAGAATACAGTAGACCACGGTTAATTTGAACACGGATAATTTGAATTTTGGTGTAATTTGAACTGCTTTTTCGGTCCCGATTTGGTATTCTTCACTGTTTTATATCAAATTATATTCGGATAATTTTGAAGTTTGGATAATTTGAACCAAATTTGACGGTCCCGAGCACTTCAAATTATCCGTGGTGCACTGTATTTATATTTTTTTTCATTATTTCATATTTATATAAATTTTACTACCGTGTATGAGGATTCACTTAAGAGTTTCTTGAAAACTGGCAAATAGAAAACTCATGAACTGCTCTCGAGTATTATATTTTATTGCAAAATGATGCAAAGATCTTAGTCTTAGAAAATGTACAATTGTATACAAAGAATATTCTCAAAATTTCAAATACAAAACTCCTAAAAAATATCTTTTTTTCTGGAAGCACATTTGTTAGAAGCTAAAACATATATATCACATATTTCAAGATCACATAGTGTATGTTGAAATTGTAAGTTTTGAAATCATAACCCAACTTTCAACACTTCAGTACAGGAAAGTACCTGCTCAATAACACACCATCTAATATGGAATCATACTGGTTTTACATATCCGGGACTGCAATTGAAGGCAAATATAAAGTAACAAGATAAATTGCAAATTGTTATTATAAATGAATATTTTGAAACCCAAAAGTATACAAAACATAATGATTTTATGTAATAGTTATATTACAGTACCACACAGTCTTCAGTTTTGATACTTTACTAGCTCATTCGTAACAAACAACAATTCATAACAAATTTCATAAATAGGTGTGATGTTCATATGTTAACCAACATATAACCAACAACAATTATTTCAAAATAAAGTGTGAGCAAAACAGGTAATTCACAAATATTAGAAACAATTTCCTCTAAATAAGAACAGAAACATATTAACGAATCCATTGATAAAGAAAAACAAATCACAAGTGCCCTTTTCGGGGCCCTAGGGCAAACAGGAATTTATGTTAAGGGCGTATTACTGAGCACATCATTGTTTCCATCAGCTCTTTAACGATTTTAACCTTTGAAAGAAACCCTTAACGGAACCGAAAATCGCAAATATTATTACGAGGTATTAACAAAGAATTTTAGCGATGAGTATCGGAGCTGGACAAATTTCACGATGTAAGTGTAAGAATACCACTGATTTATCTATATCAATGTATAACGACCAAATTTCAACTTTTTGAACAAAACGGTCATTTTCATTATTTCTTGCATATTTTATTCTATTTCTCTCGATGATATATACTTGAAGGAATATACATGTATACTTCAGGGGAATGTAATATGGAACTGCTCCAAAGCACCGGTTAAACCTACATCATGAGAATAAAGCACAATCATACACAATATATTCTGACTATATTACACGTTCTTTAAACTAAGGTACTCAACCAAAGTATTGCACCTGTTTTTAGGCAAATCATAACGAAAGTGTTACACGACTTTTATTGATTGCCTTATCTAGTTTGATTTTGAAGCTAGATCGATTCTAAAGAAAATAGTATACAAATTTATACATGTATACAAAATACCATAAGGATCCCATATTGCACATATAATAGGTTCTAATACTGCTATAAAAGGCAAGCATGGAATACATTGCTCTATCAAGTGTAAGCCTAAGCATGGGACATTTTGATCTTATATATAATCTAAAAGATCTAAAATGATAAAAATGATCATATGCATATCAATAAAGAGAATATACACATAGTAAAAGCGTTCTCATAATGGAAAATATTATAAACAATATAATCAAGATTTTGATCGTCAAAGAGAGCTACAAAGTCTACAATTGCCGTGTAATATAATATACACTATAACAAATGCAATCATAAAGATGATCATACTACATTTTGCGTTTGAGGACGTAAAGATGAGCATACAAACCATAACAAATTATTGCATAGAGTCTAGTTGCTAGATTCAATAATAAAGAGTGTATGAACGCGACGAATCACCAAACGGGTAAAAACCGTAACAATTCAACTGCAGAAAAAAAAAACAAATAATAATCATATACTTTTAAAGATTAACGCACACATTTAAACGGCATGCTACCCACCCACTTAAAACAGTAAAAAAATAAGTTGGACACCTTTATGCACGGATTGCCTCAGTTAACAACAAACATGTATAAGACACTTAATTACATGTATTCCATTATCACAGAGTTCATAAAAAAAACGAGCAAAGCATCCCTGGCTAATCTTGAGCATAAGTGAAAACCATATCTTTTTTTTTAAGTCAAAACACACAGATGTATTGAGCGTTATATCAAAACCGATTTCAACAACACATGATTTGCAACAACAAAATGATGTTTAACAACCTGCGTATTAGCACCTCGTGTATGACACACAAAAGCTTTGGCTTACTGATTATTTGCCCGATTTACATGTATGAAAACATGATGGTAAAATTTATTTATAGACAACCTTATTAATGTAACGGTCCTTACAATCAAACACTGCATACGTTTGTATGGTAATTAAATCACCATTGCTAGGTTTTGCCACCTACACGACTTAGAAGAAATGTACCTACACGGGGTACATTGATAACGTGTCGAATAAATTAAAGAACTGTCATGAAAATTTTTATGTCGGCTACATGTTTTCATCTGTACCCCATCGATAAAGTACTCACAAATTTATATGTGTGTTGCAAGTAAACCGTCAAATAGGTACCTAATAACATTTCAGCACCCTTTCACGTTTAAGCACACCATAAATGAGGTACTCATTAATATGTAATTACCCTTTAAATTTGCAGGTACATCCTCGATTAGGTAATGCTTTTAAGTACATGTCACGTTTAAGTACATAATCTATTAGATACCCAAAAATAGCACAATCACCGCCTCGTCACATTATAGTACTCATCTTGATCCACCGGTTGGTTATAATAATGCGGAGTACCCCCATTAGGACTAGGTACTTCATCTTGGGGCGCTGGTACTTCTGCATGCATATGATGAGTACCTCCCAGGCCCCCAGGAGTAGGTTTAGCACTAGGCTTCCTCCCTTTAGCACCAGTACCACCAAGATTATTGACACCTGTCATGTCTAAATAAAGCTCTTGTCCCGGAGGTGTTTGAGTCGTATCAGTACGACTAGGTAGTTTTGGGGGTGTACCCCCTCCGCGGGGTGATACACCGGGTTTAGGCCCCATAGCGGGCTTGGGTTTTGTCCTGGGTTTCGGGCTATTCGTTGCACCACCGCTGAATGAGTTACTGGGACTTGGTTTATGCGGCTTATTCGATTTATTATTATTGTGTTTGGTGGATTTCAATTTGTTGTCGCGTAGTTTCTGGATTTCGGATCCGTCCATGGGTAGATAATCCGGACGGTCGTCCGTTGAGTCATCTGCAGGAACTGAAAGTCCGGCATTGCGAAGGTCGCGGGCGCTGTTGACGTAGAGCTCCTGCAAAGGAAAACGATAATGAAATGAATTACAGTAGAACTTCGTTAACTCGAGGTCCTCGGGACTTCAGATTTACCTCGAGTTATCCGTGAATTCGAGTTAACCGTGGTTTTATGAAACTAATATATAAGAGATGGGACTTAGAAATCACCTCGAGTTAACGGGTAATTCGAGTTAACCGTGCTCGAGTTAACGAGGTTCTACTGTAATTTCTTAAAACTCGACAATCCCATTTCAATAATAATGGGTGAATGCCAGCAGTCATGGAATGAACAAGAAAATGAAGTGATTTGTTTTTGGGTTATATTGTTTAATTCAGGAAATCCTCTTTCGATTTTTGCCACAATGCAACATTTGGATATCTAAATTCAAAGTTCGGTTCATTTTATGAATGCAAAATGAATAGGGTAGGGTGGTCGTTTGACTCTCTATCGTAATGCCAACTCGCTTATAAATATACTCTCACTTACTTATAAATATAAGGCTTAGTTTAGTAATACATATATAGCATGTATATTTACGATTATATTTATAAATATAATAATAAATTATAATAAATTATAGTGTATATTATATTTAGCATGTATATTCATAGGTTCATGAAAGGCTTGTAAATAATGACAAGACTGTCCAAGGACAGTGTGCCACAACTTGCACGATTCAATAAAAACGTTCGGAGAAGGGTTTCAAGAAAATGCGGTATTCAAAATATTGAAAAGTTTAATATTGAAAATTATGATATTCAAAAAATGATGTTCGAATTGAGCCTATGACATTACCCCCTACCCTTTCCTACCCATAAATCCTCATGCCAAACCTTACCCCAACCCCTATTTTCCAATACAAACTCACCAACTAGCCTCGACGGTGAGAGCGTATTGTTTCTTGTTTCCTGTAGCACTGCAAATCACATCTTGAGCACCTGTACTCGTTTTACTTTGATTGCCGAAAGTAAAATGAGTTAGGTGCTTGATTTTTTTTCTTTGATACATGAATCATTGAGGGAATTTCCCTATTGTTTCAAATTACTTGATCTGAGGGAAAAAAATCTATCCAATTCGATCAAACACATTCCCCTCTTTTTGTCTTTTTTTTTCATCTAACATTTTCCTCAAAAACGATTTAGAACTCGTCTTAACTTATATGTGGGCATTGCTTAATTTTTCTTAATTATATGAATTGTTCATAA